>JAKVQY010000350.1:0-15795 GCA_030463045.1 Geotrichum macrosporum
GTCTCACTCATTGAAGAGAATACAGGAGAAGAGGGGAATCGTGCAAATGCTTACAACCCCTTGAAAGCTATAGAGGTTAGTTTATTGTAGATTATATACTCAAAACCGTGAATCATGGAAATCAAGAGAGCCTAGGTGAAGGTAGCATAAGGAGTACTGGTTTTGTTGCTCTTATTTGGTGGGAAGAAAGAACATCGAAACTTTTTTTACCTCCCGCAATTTTTTTCCGTCAACCATCTCCCAGAAAGGAATATGTATATATAAGTGACTCTAATATTGAAAAATTTACAGTCTTTTATGACCTGAATCGAATTGCTTTAGTTAGTATGGATCTCTTTGATTTGCCTATTAATGATATATTAGCAACTTCTCCTGATCTAAAACTTGAATCAGCAAAAGTATATGGAGTCAAATTGAAGGTACCTCTAGAACATAGATGCCAAAGACAGAGAGAGAGAGAAATTAACCATTAATGTCAAATATTTGCGCTAAAAAATAAAAGTATAAAAATAAAAGTATAAAAATAAAAACAAACTGGCATTGTTTTGGCCCCAAAATCCTTACTTGAGAGTATTTCTGCGTTTCTTATTAATGACAAGTAAGGTTTTAGGACTCTCTCCTAGGCAATGGGGGCCAAATCCTATTTCCGTTGAAAGTAAAAGACCGTAATTATACAAACCACTCCGGCTCTTGCGAAAACAAAAAATTCGTCATTATCCTATCAAATAATCCACATAATCGGCATCCAAGTAACTCATTTCCAAGACAAGATGGCCACGAACAGTAGTGACTCGAATAGTTCGTAGTAAGATTAGGTGCCTGCATCTTTTATAGTCAAATGTCATTAATGTTAGCCATCAGAGGTTTTATTGGTCGATGCTAACTTCCGGAAAAGCCAGTGTCGCTTGCGTCTATTTCTATTGAAAATTGTGGGCTTTTTAATTTCATTCCCGTCTTGTACAGTAACTGGTTCAAAAGTCGTGGACTGCTCAGTAGGTAAGACGAGTGCTGCGCCAGGGGCTAGGCCCGACTTAATGGACGCGATAGAAGCAAGAGTAACAATTTCATTCTGTGTCATTGCATCACCATCAGTGGCAGGGTTGTTCTGATTGGACTCAGATTGTGGCGGATATAAATCGGGAGTGTGTACATTATTTAGATTTGAACTGTGAATTGAGATTGTTTTCGAAAAATCGTCATTTTCAGAAGGAATTAAGCTGGATTTTGGACTCGACAGTGAGTAGATTTTATTGCTACTTTGGTGTTGTTGCAGAGCTTGCTTCAGGTCAATACTCAATCTTGCCGGTGTATTTTCATTTAATGAATAATTTGAATTGACAGTGGATAACCGAGCATCACAGTTTTCAGTGGTGTTTAGATTTTCTTCTCGAAAATCTTTGTCTTGACACTCCGCGGCGAGCTGATCATTCGCTACTTCGTCCCATCCATCTGGAGTTGAGCGAACTTTTCTAAAAATGTCGTGCACCACCCATCGTTTGCGTCCTTTCCGAATTTCTTTGTATTCTCGCTCCCGAGTCTGCATAACAATTCGCCGTTCTTCATCATGTACCCGCTGCTCCCTTACTCTGTCAGAGATTTTATTTAATAACGGTCTGACGCGGCGCTCTGCAATTTCTTCAATCTCACTTTGAGTCATATACTTGGCCCCTTCCCTCTGCTCGTCGCCAAGTCCGCCTGCGCTAATGAGTATTTTTCCATGATATGCAAGCCTTTGCCGGCTTCGCTCTTCTGCTATGTCAAACGCCGTTTGGTGATGTAAGCTATTTATTGTCGGATTTTGGTAATAAACATCTTCGTTAATTTGTGTTATGGTTTGTGCGGCGCGCTCTTGGGCAAGAGCAAGTAGAGTTTTACGTTGCTCAAGAGGAGCGGCCAAGAAAGATTCACGGTCTGTGAGCGGCAGCGTTGCATTACTTGCTGTTGATCTTAAAGAAAACGTTGGCAAGTGATAGTTGTTGGAACTGGTAAAGCTAGGTTCAGAACCGCTTAAGAACGAGGCCGCACCTAAAGAAGAACTAATACTTGCACTCGAGGAACCGAAAGGCCTCTGTGGAGCGCCTTCTAAATTTTGTTCCTGGCCAGTCAACCCCAACCCAGATGCTAAAACATTTTTAGCTTCGAAATTGCTTGTAAGCGACATCTGCCTTTTACTTGAGCGAGAGAATTGCAGAGAAGCAGAAACTTTTCCTGGCCCCATTGAGAAAGTTCTGTCTGCCCACGCATATGCATCTGGCAGAGCAGTAGCTGCTGTGGTCCTGGCAGAAACGGCATAGGCCGATAGGGCAGCTTTTGAGGCCGGAGACGCTTTCGAGTCCAACTTTTCGCTACTAGCAGCGTAGCTCCTGTCTTTCTGAACACTTTGTGAAGAAACCGTATTTGTATTTAAGGCCAACGTCGCGGCTGTAGTTGCATCATTTAGCGAGGGCTTAACGGTCCTGGGATGGTTTGAAAGACGAGCTATCCCTACTCGGGAAGAACTGGTCTTACTTCTTGAGGTAGTACATTGTCGATTTGAAATTAGCTGGTCACCCTGTGTAGGAATCCGTTGATTGGCTACGGCAGCAGCGGCATCAGATGATTTTGGAGGTACTCCTAGTGTTGGACATGCTGGGGTTTCGTAAATGCCATATTTACGGCGATTATGGTAAATAGCAAAGGGAGAGAGTTCGCTTTGGGAACGTAAAGGAGCCGAAGAAGAGGATTGAATTGACATGGCTCTAGAATTTGATGAATGCTGACTCGATGACAACTTTTTCGAAAGTTTCATATTAAAGTCACTTGAGAGAGCCCTGCTGAGTTCCCTTCGTTAAAAGAGTTTGCAAAATATGGAAGAGGAACTAGTCAGACTCAGTGAGTGTAGGCTGAGTAGCAATGAAAAAAGGGGTGACTTAGCCTACCACATAGAACTAGAGTAGGAAACAATTGTGCACAGAGTTACGGCGTCCTACCAATGCCACCGTTTTAAGCCGTATTAAGAATTAGGTCTAGAAGGCGCTTGATGCTTTAGCAAAAAATGATGGCAGTTGGTGGTGGGGGCGAATTCAAAAATGATTAAAAGTTGAGGAATGAGGAGGCGAAGTAGCTGATCTTTCATTGCCTGTTTGTTGACATATTTGCCGTGGTGATCTGAGTTAGGATAAATGTAGAACGCTTTGGCATTTGTAGAACAGTGAAGAACCACAATCTAACCTTATGGGTATGCAAAAAATCCAAAAATATTGCGTTCCATGAGATTCGAACCCGAGTCCAAATCTTTTTTTTAGGGTAACGTTGAATCACAATTCAAAATTCAGGGCCCTGTCAATGAGTTAAAGCCGTTTTTTAAAGAGTAGCGACGATTTCCAGCATTCGATCGCGTCTATCAAAGTGACTCTGCTTCTATATGCAATGTTTCAGACTCCGTAATACTTACTCTCGCTGTATTTTTGTTTCCCTTTTTTTATTTTTTTGTTTTACCTTCTGAATGTTCTTAATGAAAAAGTACTGCATATTAACGGCATCCTACAATTGTTGAAATTCAATCAGGTTTCTCGCATCCTGCACGTGCGCTTAGTCAAGAGCTTAATTGGACTTGAAATTTTTAACCAAGTAAAACTTGCGAGGAGCTTTGAATAGAAAGAAATGCTGTAAAATTCTGAACAGAAAAAGCGAACAAAAAACATGGAGGAAGGTCGAGGAAGCTTTGGTAAAATAAAAAACTAAAATTTATTTGACCTTTTTTTTTTTTTTTTGGACTATTTATATCTTTTAAAATCACCACCACAGTGCAGTTGTGACAGGTTGAAGAATCTAGCGATTCCGCATCCAAAAATCGAAACCTTCTAAAAATCCTCCTTTTTCCCACCAAAACTTCTTCTCCTTCTACTATCATTTCAAAGTTCACCACGAAAACAAGTAGAGACGCAACCTGCAAACCACGTAGCAGTATCTTACGAGCATATAGAAGCAAAGACAAAAGAACCACTCCGAAGTTTTATTTTGTGGTATTGCTCATCCGCGTCATTGACACACTATCACCCCTATCCGCCATCATATTTTAGTTGGAGACGTTGAATCCGCCGCTCGTCTCTATTTCCTCTCAGAGACAGCCAGTGGCCATAGTCGTTCTCGGTTTCTGCCCACGTGCATGCAGCAGTGACTTTCTTGGACATTTGCAACAAGTTAATTTAAATCAAGCCGGAACAAAACCAACATCCTACATTTCATCATTCTACTTATCACTTGTTCTTCTGTTATCTACCTTCAGCTTGTTACATCTCGTATATAAACTGCTAATCTTTTCCTTTGACCCTTTCTTTCTTCTTCAACACATTTTAGTCAAGGAATAATGAAGTACGGGAAATACCTGGCGAAGCGCCAGCTAGACATTCCCGAGTATGCAAACTACTTTATGAACTACAAAGCTTTAAAAAAGGTATTCTATGACTTGTTCCACTTGATGTTTCTCTAACTTTGTTTTGGTAGGTTATTAAATCACTCTCAGCACCCTCTGCACAGGAACTCCTCACAGCTCCAACTTACGAAATTGAAAAATCATTACAAGACAATAAGGCGACCTTTTTTTTCCGCATAGAAAGAGAACTTGAAAAAGTCAATTCATTTTACCTCCAGAAGGAAGCTGAACTTAAACTCAGAATCAAAATTCTGTGTGAAAAAAAAGCCGTCGCATATAAAAGTGGAGCCCTCACGAGCAAATCTTCTGTCTCTTTCGTCTCTCTACATGAGGGGTTTCAACGTTTTCGCCGAGATCTGGACAAACTTGAACAGTTTATTGAACTAAATGCCACTGGATTTTCAAAAGTTTTAAAGAAATGGGATAAGCGTTCAAAATCCCAGACCAAAGAACTCTACCTGTCTCGTGCTGTCGAAGTTCAACCTGTATTCCATCGTGAAGAGCTTGCTGAAATGTCCGATCTTGCTAGCTCTTGTATTCTTGAGCTTGAAGCTTGGGCAGACGGTGATTCCATTATTTTTGAGAGCAAGGGAACTAGTAGAGACTTTGACGACGGGACCAAGGATGACCCCGCTACATCACTCCTCCTGTCTCCAAAACTTGCTCCGGAGGAATCGTTTCGTGCTACTGATGACCTCTACCATGAGTTTATAAAAACAGCCTCTTCGCTCGATGACGGAAACACACGGGATGCTATTGCTGAGTGGATCTCTCGCCTCTCTCAAGTTGACGGAGCCAAATCACGCATCACAAAGATTTTTCTTCTGTCAATATCAAAGAAAACCTCTGATTCTGCTCTTCTAGCACTTTATGATTCAGGATATGTCGACCTACATGCGACTGATGAGATTAATGGCCAAAATTGTCTTCATAAAGCTGCTGCTAGTGGCCGAAAGGTAGTTATTGACCTGGCTCTTAAAAATGGCGTGGACATTACAAAACCCGATGTATATGGCCGTAATGCCTTGCACTATGCCTGCATAAACAACCACCGCGAATATATTAAGCCTATGCTAGACAGCGGGGTTGACATTAACGCTCTCGATAAAGATAATTTCTCCCCCCTCTTGTACTCTATCATCAACAAATTTTCCGATTGTGTCCGTGATCTCATTGATTTAGGCTCAAAAGTTGACGTGGATTCGGAAAAAGATTATATTCCGTTAAACCTGGCATGTCAGTATGGCGTTTATGAGGCAGTCAATATTCTTTTGGATCGCTCCCCGAATTTAATTCTACCTGACGCGGAAGGTCTCTATCCTATTCATGTCGTTGCTCGTGCTGGACACCACGAGCTCATTCCTCTTCTTACCAACTACAATATGAATGTCAACGAAATCGACAAACTTAACAAATGGACTGCACTATTCTATGCTGCTAGTGAGGGCCATCACAAAACTGTTAAAGCGCTTATCGACGCAAAAGCGCAAGTAGAAACTTTAGATGAAGATGGTCACACTGCTCTTTACTACTCGTCTTGGGAGGGCCATGTTGATTGTATGCAAGAGCTTTTGCGTGCCATGTCCTGTAGTGGTGTCTCTGTTGATCCCTCGGTGACCATGGCTCTTGGGTCAAATACCACGACTTCATCCCCAAGTGTTTCTGGTATTGAGGATCCCGCCGATCTCGTTGATGCTATGGACATTTCTTCCGAAGATATTGACGGAATTCCAGACTTGTCTCTACCTCCTCCCATTTTACCGTTAAGACGATATGGCCACAATTTTCTTGACAAGAAAATTTTTGTACAATTATTTTTGGACATTGATTCCAATCTCATCCAATTTGACAGGGGCAATGCTGCTTTTTCTGCTGGCCGCTTGACAATGGCGTCCAGAAATAACCGTGACATTATACCTCGAAGTATTAATTTGCCCTTATCTGATAACGATCGCACTGTATCCTTTCAAGTTGACTCACTCGATGACTTTGCCATTGATTTTGAGGTTTACCCGACATACGGTACTCGTATTATTGCAAAGTCGAGTGCACTTCCTTATATTTTCAATAACACAAATACCACAGAAAATCCTGTCCTCTCTACCATTCAGACCTGCACCCTGCCACTATTTGACATACGTTTGCAAACTATAGGCAGAATCAATTTACGTTTCCAGATTGTAAGGCCTTTTGCTGGTGAGCCCTTGGAAATAACAAAGTTTGACACATACTGGAAATCTACTTCACATATAGAAAAGCAGCATCAGACTACTGCAGATACTAGTCAGCAAATTCCCGTTCAGTCTCAAGTTCAGCTCCTCTTGCAGTCACAACATGCAGAGTCTCCTGTCATGAACTCTGAAAATGGTGTTCATAGCACTACTTCTCCACATACAGTTACGCAAACTCATCACCATGGATTTTCGCAGGCCCTTTCCTTGGTTACTGCTTCGTCACTATCTGGAGAATACTGTCGAATTCTGGTGTGCTTGACAAAAGATTTGGTTCCTGTAGTGGCTTCGTCCTGGACTGTTGAAATCCAGCATGGTGTAACCATCCCTGTCGGGAACCTTACTCTAGAAACACTTCTTGCCATTTCGTCCTCAAACAGTCCCGGAAACACTCTTGCGTCGCGAAAACACACTCTCAAAAGCACTCGTGATCATAAGTTGATACACGAAACTATTGGACGAAATGGTATTATTCCATTAAAGGACTTTTTGAAATGTGCACCTACCGAAGTTAAATTCGATGTTGGCGTTTTATACCCTACCAGTACGGAAGCATCATATATGAATGTTGGTGTCTCGACTTTTTTGGAACTTAACAAATACGTTGATATAATATTAGGCGTACTATTTGATCATGTGCGCGAAATCAGGTCCCAGCGTAAACCTGAAGATGCATTTGGAGGCCTTGCACCGAGCCATACTCGCAGCTTGATTTTCTCATCAGCACACCCTGACGTCTGTACTGTGCTAAACTGGAAGCAGCCCAATTATCCTGTTTTCTTTCATATGAACGCAGTTTCTCTTGACGCCGAAGGAACTTTCTCCGTTACTAGTGCACATTCTATGCTACATGTGCCTGAGCGTGACCGCAGATGTACCAGCTTGAAAGAGGCTACACTCTTTGCGGCCAATAACAACCTACTTGGAATAATTTGCAATTCCAATTTATTAGGTATGGTTCCGTCTTTAGTCGGCTACGTTCGTGCTTCGGGTCTAGTATTAGTTGCAGACACTGGAAGTGGCGAAGGCTCTGCCGTTTCTGGCGCTGAGGGGACGCGTAACAAGGAGTCCTTGGTATTTAAGGACACAATTGACATGTAAATTCCTTTTTAATGATACTGTAATTATAATAGGTAATCCTAATGTTTGTAATGTTGGTTTGTACACTAGTCCCAGAAGATGAATTAAAAAAGGAGAGTTCTAAAGTCATTACAGATTTTAAAAAGTTCGAACATGATAATTTTGTAGAAAGTAAGAATTTATTATTGAAAAAAAAAAAAAAAATTAATAATCTTGTTAAACCAAGTAGTCGTCAATTTCGTTTCTGTACTTGAGAATATTCTTTCTGATCTTACTGGCATCCACCCAGGTCAAGAAATCCTCCATCTTCTTTGTAACTAAAAATGCTGGATCGGTAATAACTTGAGGTCCAATTCTGACATGCCCTTGCTCAATAAACGTCGTTGCATCTGCTACTGTCTGAGCCATCTTCAACTTGCACATAACTACTGGCAACCTACGCCTACAAAACGAAGCCACTGTAATCTTTGTCTCCAAATCACTAACCTTTACTCTTCCACCTGCACTTGAGTCGGTCAAAATTCCCATATCACTCAGTTTGTCGAGCATTTGCTTTTCGTGGGTATGTCGAAATGGATCATTGGCGTCTAATTGTGAGAGCTTGTGAGCAAGTTTTCGAATGTGCCCGCAAATCTTGTTATACTTGACGTAATCTTCACGGTTTTGAATGTGATATCGTCGCATAACATCGGTTTCCCGGTGCCCATCGTCTTGTTTCCACTAAAAAGTTGATTTGCTAGTTAGTGAAAGGGACTCAAAAAAAAAAAAAAAGGTGTTTTCAAAAGCTTACCTCTAGAAAGTTGACTTTCTTAAGAAGCTTCTGCTCATGATGCTTAAGTTTTCGGACCATCTTTTAGTTTAATAAGTAAATAAGAAATGCCGTGAATAGTGTATTATAAGATCTAAGGTGTTGAAAAAAAAGAGACGGTTAAAAAATATATATATATATATTTAGATGCTTCTTTAGTTTAGAAATTTTTTTTGAAAATGAAAAAAAGACAATCTCCCAACAGATCACGTGATTACAGGGTAACTTATAGGTGTACTTAATTTGCAAACCTCGATAAAAAAGCAACCTTCTTGCTACAAGAAACAAATGACAGAGGAGTCCTCACAAAATGACTGGATACTAAAGAGCTTTTATCTTTGCTACAAAATGTATATAATGCTTTTAGAAAAAAGATGGAAAGAAAAAACCATAAAGCTGTAAAATAAAATTAATAGAAATTAAAGACTTTGCTCGCTAAAATGAGTAGCCCTAAAATTGCATAAGATGTTTTCACATTTTGAGCAGAATGCTTTTGTAATTCAAACTACTCTATACTTTCATTTAAAATAACTTGAATAAAAACAAAAAGTAGGGGAGAATTAAGGATTCCCTTTTATTTGTTTCATGAAAATTTATTGAGTTGATTTTTACAAACTGGAGACCGCAACGTGCTTTACTTTCTTGTCTGTTGACCAACATGATTCATGAAAACAGACTACGAGTTTTTCCAAAACTAAGAAATAAATGAAATTCATTTGTCGGCTCAACTATAAATGTATATAAAAAGGTTGAAGATATTGTTGAAGAATATTTTTAAATTATACTACCACCACCAGCCTTCGGCCCAATCCTCCACGGCTTCTATTTTACTGCTATCCACGGAATTTGTCAAGGGCACATCCTGGTCCAGTCAGATATCATCCTCATCCATATCAACAGGTTTGATCAGGCCTCCAACCTTCTTAGCACGTTCTCGTTCTTCTTGTTCTTTCTCTAAACGCTCTTTTTCTCGATCGTCAACAAACAAATATTCGGTATCATCGCCTCCATACTCCTTGAGCTGTACCAAGAAATCACGCATGATTTGCTTAAATTGTACAGGATCACGGTGAGATGTTACCAAGCTGTTAAAGAAGGCGTCAACCTTTGGTTTTTGTAGATGAGGGAAAGCAGATACCAGAATATTGCAAAAGTAGGATTTCAGGTACTCCATATTGCTTGTGCCAGCTGGGGCCTCGTCAGGAGAGTAAAGAGGTGCATTGATACTGTTGTTCTCAATGAGCTCAAGTAGTTTTGAAAGAATTTGTGACTGCACCTTAAAGCCTGCTTTGTGATCGCTGTCTGTCAAAACATACAAAGTATCATTGATAATAGGCTTGAAGAACTTTTGGAAAAACAAGTCGGATAATTCGTTGTGAAGGTCACCCATGTTTGTCATGAGTTCCAGTGTAAGATACAAACCAGACGACTCCACTTCACGATTGTCATGCTTGACACCCCAAAGACAAGCATCAATGGTTTGTCTGAAAACTGCCTCAGGAAGCTTGAGCAAAGCAGGAAATGATTCCAGGTTAATGGTTCTGAGAAGCTTGAAAAATTCAACTCTGTGTTCTGGGTAGTCGTTCATAGTTTTGTTAATCATGTCCAAAGTGCACTCAAAAATGTTTTCAAGCACAGCCAAAACCATGTCTGGAACGATTTTGCCAACACGGAGCACAAGGGTATTCATGCAGTGCAGTACCTCAGCTTCACGGGCATCAGGAACGTTTGTGCGGTAGTCAGAAAGAACGGCATTTAATAGAGGAGTGGCCATATTGTTAACGATGTCATCCAAATTGTCAGCCTTGCTAATGTAAGCCTCAATAAGTTTTAAGATTTCTTTCTTGATGGTTCGCAGTCCACGGACACGAGGAGTTTTTGTGGCAATAGGTCCCTGAGCAGCTACAGCGTCTGAAATCATTTGGGAAACAGCTCTATACAGACTTAGCATATCAATATAGATGACAGAAAGTTGAGGGTAGAAAGCAGCACCCAGAGAAGAGCAAGTTGCAACATTTGTCTTCATGATGTTGGCAATAATTTTGATGTTCTCTGGGTTAGTGAGCAATTCGGGATCGCTCTTAGACTGCTCAATGACGCCCTGCCAAGCCATATTAGGCATAGCCATTAGCTCGCGAAGAAGTCTTTCCCTAATGTTTTTAACATTTTGCGCAGAAATAATGTGACCACATGCTTCATAAAATGTTTGAACTTGTTGGGGTTGTAGATCTGAAGTAATTTCAGCCAAGTTGTGGATAATCTCTTCAATGAAAGGCTCAGACTCCTGCTGTTGCAAAGCAACAAAGTGCCTTTTGCACTTTTGGGCAATTTTTATAAAAGTATCGCAAGCCATATCCTGAACACCCTCGTGAGTCTCATGCATGAACTCGAAAAGTTTGTTTACAACCGTCTTCAAAAATCGCCAGTGTGCCTTTAGAAATCTAGGGTATTGACCAACAATATACATAATGTTGGAGGCAACTACAGCTTTATTGTCCTTGCCCTTTTTCTTTTCTGTCAAACTGAGAAGTTCCTTAATGACCAACACCAAAAACAACTTTTCCATTTCCTCGTTCATGGCACCAGAGATCGACCCAATGGCCCAACATAAAGTATTTAAGTTATTCCAGGACCATTCTGATCCATCACTCTGTTTGGCAAGCTTTTCTGTCATAATTCGCTCAGTATCAACAACGTCTAAATGTGTAAGGTAGACAAGCACTTCTCGCATGCTCTTGTAAAGTGTGATAGTATCGCTTTCTTTTACAAACTCTCGGACAATCTCGCCTTCGTCGTTCTCAACAATCAAGACTTCCTCTGGTCGAACCATCTTCTCAATCATTACCGATCGTAGGTTAGAGAGAATTGCGCTGTAAATGTGCTTTCTTAACGGATAGTTGGCAAGTACTTCAGGATTTGCAGCACCTCCAGTGTTGAAAGAGTGTACAAAGTTATGGCCGACTAAGGGATTCAAGTCGGAAATAGGAATCTTTTCAATTTCCTGGTAAAGTTCCAAGACAAGTCGAGACCAGTAGTCCAAGCAAATCTTGAAAACCTCTCGCTCCTCAATTTGAGAGATTTTAATCAAGTATATATGAACTTCGTTCAAAAGAGTCTTGTCGGGAAGTTCCTCGACAGATTTAAGGTACTTTGAAAGGTATGAAGTACAGAAAAGAGCGAGATTTTGAATAAACTCTTGATCTAATGAGCCGGCTGTTTCGTAAACCTCTCTAAAGTTAGTTTCAGAGGGAATAATTCCATGGATGGTTTCCATCGTTTGAACAAACATGACGTGTAGTACTGAATCGTAGGATGATGCCTTCTCAGCAATGGCGATTTCGGTAAGACATTTGAGAGTTACATTTCGAAACTCAGGTGGGGTCAAGAATTTAGTTACAAGCAGCTCAATAATAGGAGTCTCAAAGATATAAGCAAGAGGGACCCAGTGGAGATATCTAAGCAAGCTCTGTAGAGTGGCAATAATAAGTGAAGGGCGCTCTGCGTTTTGCAAAACATCGTAACAAAGCTGGTAAATTTCTGAAAATTCATCGCACATTTGGCGCTTAAGATTCTTTGCCTTTGTAGACGTCATTTGTTCACCAGAGTAGTCAAAGACTTCTTCACTTAAAAGCTTAAGGATAGTCATGTTGTTTTCACAAACATTAAGACCGGATCGAGAAGAGGTCACAATTTCAGGAATGAAACTGGGCCAATTGGCAGGCCATTCCTGCTTCAAAATTTGCACCAAGGTCAAATTAGCCTTGTTAATAAGGGACCTCTGGGATCTAAACGTAGTTTCGTCGTTGCACCAATTGACACACATTTCGGCAACAAAGTTTCGAATGCCAATTCGCTCCTCAGCAGGCAAAACCTTCCATTTGGTGGAAATGAGCTTGTCGAGAACAGACAAAGCAATGTCTAAAATAATGTTAGAAAAGACAGCCAAAATAGCCTACAATTAGACTTACACTTGGATTGAGGGTTCTTTGCCTCCTGCAGGATCTTTGGAGCACGAGTCCATGAGTCGGGGTGATCTTGAAACTATAAAAATTCTGTTAGGAGCTATACAGACCAAACAAGTGTGGAACACTTACCTGCTTTAATACTGTATCGGCCTCAGATCTCTAAATACAAAAGTTAGTCAATTACCGCAAAACCGGCCCAAATCACTCACATCAGCAGGACTGGCTGAGCCAGAGTAAAAAACAGTGACAATACGATCCAGCAGATCGGTGTCAATATCTTTTGAAAAGTCTAGAAGTTGATCCATTGTTGTAACTTTTATTTTATTTTTTTGTTATTTGGAACGTAGCGTTGCCTCTTTTTCGCCAACAGTCAAGTATCAAGAGCTTATGCGAAGTGGCAAAGGAAGCTTGATTAATATCTCTTGTTGGCCACTGATAAACAAGTCGAAAGTAGAACGATGGGATTACGAGACTAATGACTCTCGAATAATGAGATGGAACCAGCAGGCGGTTGTTTCCGGAGAGATTTCTGTTGGAGACGCGGTTTTCAAAAGGAACTGACAGATGGTTTCCACACGGCTAACAAGTATCGATAATGGCAATTATCACCAGTTGATAACTAAGTAATTGGCGGATGGCAAATGTCGGATGGAAGTGTTTTAAAGGTCCTAAAGTTTTTCTCTCTCCTACTGTTAAATATGCAACACTAAATAATACACATACTAAAAATATTAAAATCTCTATTATATCTAATATCATTTCTTTTATTTTTCTATATTAATAATTTCTATTATTAATCTTTTTACGTTATTTTTATATACGATTTTTTATTATAATCAACATTATCAATTATTTTCATAATGTAAGATTATTATTTTTTTATTTTTATATTAATTATTATTTAATATAAACTTATTCATTAAGTATCCCTTTGATTATATATATTATTTTTTATTAATATATTTAATATATTAATTTATATATAATTATTACACTTTTAGTATTTTAATTAAATATAAGACCCTATATTGGAGGGTAATATGTAAACCTTAATTACATAGTGTGGTAATTATATTTTTATATTAATTATAATAATTATCAATATTTTGTATATTTATGTTATTTACGTAGATTTATTTCAAATTATATTAATAACATAAATATACCATTATAAAATTATGATTTCTTTAATTAATTTTATATAATCGGGAGGTAGTAATTATTTAGTTATAATAATTACACCAATTATAGCTAATAATAATATTATACCAATAATTAACATAGTAATTGAATATTGAGTATATAATAATTCACCAATAATTTTTAATTCTGAATAAGAAGTTAAATCATTTCAATTAACATTTAAAACATTATATATTTCAATATTATTAATATTTATATTATTAATATTATAATTTATATTTAAATTTTCATTTATTAAATTTAATATATTATTTATATCTATATTATTATTTAATTTTATATATAATAATAAATATATAAATGTTATTACTGTTATTATTATTAATATTATATCTTGTTTATTAGATACTATTGCTAATTCTGATATTTTTATATTTATTAATGATAGTATAAATAAGAATAATATTGCTATTGCTCCTACATACACTAATATATATAATAAACCTATAACACCTAAACCTGTAAAATATAAATATATACTTACATTTATATATAATAATATTAAATATATTATTGATACTATTGCATTACTACTTAATATTACACATAATGATGATATTATACTTAAATATTCAAATAATATTATTAAATTATTATTATATTGATTATGAGTATTTATTAATTCTATTAATCACATTTCTTTATTTATTTACCTTCTTAGTTTTATATTTATATTTATATTTATATTTATATTACTATTTATAAAGGATTTTTATTCTTATTATTTTACTAATTATTATTAATAATAATTTTTACATATAGTAGAAAATAATATTTACATTTATAATGTTAATATATTACTACACCAAGTAGGGTATTTAAAGTAACCATTAATTATAAAATTATTATAATAATTTCAAATATATATATATATATATTATACTCATTTTATAACCTTACAAATACAAATATTTATATTTATAATTACCTTATATACCTATACACTAGGTTTTACATAATGGACCTTATAAGTCTCTATGTTAATATTAATATTAATAGCCCTTATCCTTTGGGCTAACATAGAACCCTCCTTTGGAGGATCCTAAGTATTTTAATATTTATATATATTTATATATGATATGGCTTAGCCAAGTTCTTAATTGGAATTGAACCAATGACCAAGCATTAACAGTGCCATGTTTTACCACTAAACTATAAGAACTTTATATTAATAATTATCCTTCCTATCTATATATAAAGGTAATCATCTATTAATTTATATATTAATAAACTATTACCTTATTTTAATAATAATATTCCTTAATTTATCCTGATATACATATTTTATCATTTATTATATCATAATAATTTTATTATCATTTACTTATATAACTTTCATTTATTTAACATTATTATAATAACCCCAGACATACATAAGAGAGTTTACATATAATTCTCCTTTAGAGGTTTTCAATATTATAATAATAACCTTTATATAACCATAAAATTTATATATAAATAAGATAACAATAATAAATTTTAATAATCATACCTAAATATATTATTATATTTTTATATTATATATTTATATAAACATAATATTCATGATAAGATATATATTATTTAGATAATTATTTAATTAAAAGGGAGATCCTATTATGGTAAGAATAGTAACCCCTCACCCTAGCGTAGCTATGGGTCAATTGAATGATAGAATAGTAAAAATTTTATATAATTTTTATTATGGAATAATCCCCGTAAGGAGGATTATAGAATAGTCCCCCAGCTACGCTGGGGGCCAATTGAATTGTCCCGATTAGCGGTACAATAGAATAGTAAAATTTTCATATGAAAATTTTATTATAGAATTGTAAAAATTTATTTTTACAATGGAATAGTTAAATTGGGCCCTATTGGCCCAATTTAATTATGGAATTATCCCCCCCCCTAGCGGGGGGGGGGGATAATGGAATAGTGCCCGCTTGCGTAGCAAGCGGGCCCAATTGAATTATAAAATTTTATTTTATAAAATTTTATAATGGAATAGGCCCCCCCAGCTACGCTGGGGGGACCAATGGAATAGTAAAAATTTTATTTTATAAAATTTTTATTATGGAATAGTAAAAATTTTATTTTATAAAATTTTTATTATGG
>JAKVQY010000351.1:0-15780 GCA_030463045.1 Geotrichum macrosporum
CCAGCAGTCGATTTCTAGTACTGAAACACATGCTGATGTATGCAGAGCGCCAGAAAAGATAAGTTAGGCTGCCACCAGTCGCAAAGTTGGAGGAATCACCCCAAAAAGTGAGATCAGCAACAGCGCGGTCGGAACCAATGTAAGCTAGAGATCCCTGATGAGAATACTCAAAAGGAAGTAGAGATTTTGTACGTCGTAGCTTACGAGCCTTGGACTCGATTTCTGCTAAAAGGGTTTTACGATCCTGCTCTTGGACAGTATTATGCACCAAGGTTTCTAGTTCTGCTATCTCAAATTTTAGAGTCTCTGTGCGAGAGAGCTGATTGAAGAGTCCAGCCAAATAAATACCTTGTTGAGTTGCAACTTGTGCTGTGGGAGCATACTTAGTAGCAGTGCAGTCACCAAGAGCCCAAATTCCTTCAGTACCTTCAACGACAAGATATTCATTGACAAGCAATCCACGACGAGAGTTCTTTTGAGCTGGAATACGAGACATAAGATCGCGCACAACAGGACGAGCAGAATTACCAGTCGCCCACACGAGAAGACCATAGGGAAGTTGGACAATTTCTTTGGTACCATCCGGCTTGGTTGCCTCTGCAGTCACGATTTCGTCAGTAACATTTTTAACCATAGTCTTGGTAAGAACAGTGATTTTTTCAGCTTGGAAAGTCTTTTCTGTGTATTCAATAAGCTGCTTCGAAAAGGACGGCAAAACATTGGGAAGGGCTTCGACTAAAGTGACTTTGAAATCTTTGGCAATTTCAGGGATCCATTTCTTCAGGTCTTCTTCAAAAAAATCCTGAAGTTCAGCAGCGAATTCGACACCGGTAGGGCCACCTCCGACAACAACGGTATGCAATAAACGCTTTCTGTCTTCATCATCAAGATTAAGGAATGAAGCTGCCTCAATGCGGTCCATGATTTTTTGGCGAATCTTTTGCGCGTCAGGAATCTCCTTGAGGAAACAAGCATTGTCCTGAACACCTGGGATACCGAAAGTGGAATTTTGTGCACCGACACCGATAACAAGATAATCAAAATCAATAGTCTTTGTATCGGCGGATTCGGCTGAATCGTGGTTGGCACTCTCCTTAATGGTTAACTTTTTCTTTTCATAATCAACATTGGTAGCCTCTGCCTCAAAGTATGTCACGGAAGCTTCTTTGTTACGAATAATAGAGCGAACAGGCTCCATAATAGAGCGATGCTCGACTGTTCCAGTTGTGCAAGAGGGCAGCAATGGGGTGAACAGGAAGAAATTTCTAGGAGAAACAACAATAATGTTATACTGTGAGGCATCAATCTTTTTGAGTAGAGAAACAGAGCCCCACCCACAGCCAAGCAAAATGAGGGTTTTCTTGGAGGGGTCAGGATTTGGCTGGTCAACAGGGTGTCTGAAATCGTAGATCCCATAGGCTGTCCATGCAGTCCCGAGAAGGATTGACCCGTAGGTCAAACGCCAAAGAGTTTTCCAGAACGGGAATCGCTTTTTTCTAGGCAATTCTTTAGAGGCAATTGGCTGGGATTGAGCAAGAACTTGGGCAGAAGAAAACGGTCTGAATGCGGCGACAAAAGCAGCAGGAACCAAAAATGGCTGCGTTCTAATTTTGCTGGCTCTTAAAAGGGCCCGAGAAGAGCTAACGGGAAGCATGGTGTAAGATATATGCCGGCTGTGGCAATTGGTACCAGCACAAGCAAGTTGGAGTGAGGAAAAAGTGAAAAAAGTGAATTCTGCGTTCTACCTAAGAGTAGAATCTAATGCCTACTAGTTGCTCAATACTCTTGAGCCCTGTGTATTATAGAGGGGAAGCAGCCAGGAAGGGTAACGTCACATTACCTGGGGTCAGAGAGGTACCGAAAACCGAGAACCGGAGACGACTATGGGACTCCTGACAAACAAATGACCAGCTAGAGCTATATGGAGCTTTGTACAATGCCTCATTTTTTTTTCAGTTGTAAGTAGTGTCAATGGTTTGAAATGCGATGTTTGTTCCATTTAACGTTTGTTGACTGAACGGGGTTCGATTCAATAACAAAGATATGATTGTAGCTGACCCTTTTTGCCATAAAGTCTCTCACTAGTAAAGAACTTACAAAACTTGAAAGTTTTGGATCCAATGGGAGGCTAAATAGTGCAATAAAGCGAGACAATTTATCTCAAACTTCATTGAGCAAACTTAGACCATCATTATTGCCCATATTAGGTGTGCCTCAGCCAGTAAATGGAGTCTTTGGTGGCCAGTGAAAAACAGGACCCAAGACTGGACATGAAACCATCACATGAGAGCAAGTACAGAATTAACAAACAAAAAACTTGAATATCGAAGTCAATATCAAACAATGTCCAATACTCTGCTGTTGAAAAATTGGCAAAGAAAAAAAAATACAATTCATATTAAACTTTGGGGCGGCATCATGATGCCTTACATAGCAATTCCGTTTTTAAACAGCATGAATCAACGAAAATGATTGAATCTTTCTCGTGTTAGGCCTTCTTAGGGAAGAAAATCCTTTAAAAGTTCCACGCAGCGTATCCAACCTTAAACTTCATCTCGGTTTCCTTCATAAAGACGTTTGCTTTCTTTTCTTGCACATTTCTTTCTCTCTAGAACCACGTCCAAGTAATATTCAATTGACCTAACAATGCCACCTCTTCCCCTCGCAGACCCCGGCGTTCTTACTGAATGGCAAAAGGGAATAAACAATGATGTACTAATTTCCCAACTGTCTCTTCCTGGAACCCACAATAGCGCTGCCTGCTACGTAGCTTTGCCATCTGTTCAATGCCAAGGTGCTTCAGTCACTGAGCAGCTTAATCACGGCGTGCGTTTCTTTGACCTGCGTGTAGCGCGACCTCTTATCTCCCTTCTGGGTTCCAAGGACGACCTTCAGATTATTCATGGCAATTTTCCTGTCAAGATTCCTCTCGCTGAAAAACTCACGGATGTCCTTGACGAAATCTACAGGTTTGCCCAGAATCATCCCAGCGAAATCCCCATTGTCTCCATCAAACAGGAAGGCAAAGATACTTGGGAGGGTGACGACTTCCCTAATCTCATTTGGAACAATTACATCCATCCTCATGAAGATCGCTGGTTCCTCGAGGACAAAATCCCTCGAATTGGGGAAGCACGTGGTAAAGTAATGCTCTTCCGTCGCTTTGGTGTCAAAGACGACAATCTCAGAGCCAAGTTTGGGTTTGAAGCTTCCTGGTGGAAGTACAACACCCCGAACGATGATCGCGGTAAGTTCGCGGTGCAGGACTGGTGCGAAGTCAAGGAACCTAACGACCTCCATCAGAAGGTAAATTACGTAAACGAGCAATTGCAGCGTGCTGTTCAGTTTAATTCTACTCAGGATGCTACTAGACCGGAAAATGCAAAGCTGTTTGTAAACTTTTGCTCTGGGTCTAACTTTTTCAATCCTGAGTGCTGGCCAAAAAACGTATCGGAGGCCATTTCTAAGGACATTAACGGCATCGATATTGGCTGCGGTATTGTGGTTATTGACTACGCTGAGGTTAATGATTGGCAAATTGTCCGCCAGTTGGTCGACATCAATTTATCTAAACTCTCTCAGTAATTTCGTTATTTGCTATAATTCTCTTGTAGTATAGTTTAGTTAATTTACAAAACATTTTTCCTACTCCCAGCCAGCTTTCCCTACAACCTCTCAAAAAATTAAAAGTTAATCTTTCATTGCTGACATCGCAACAATTCATTTTTTAGTTCTTCTCTTCAATCAGGTGTGCCTGTTTCTGGGGTCTTTAGGTGCAATTATTTTGATCATATTACACACTTTCTTGGTCAACCCCTTGCGCGCTGTTGCCGTTGTTTGCAGTCGAATCCCAGGGTACTTCTTGGTCGAGTACCACCGTGGACTTCTCGTTAGATCTTCCAGTAGCATAGAGACTCCGGAACAAGAGAGAGCACGGGTAGAAGCTGGTGAAATTTCCAACTCGAGTGGACTACAAGAGAGTACTACGAGTGGAGCAAGGTATCGATTCCAACCCATTGCCACTGTTAATCCAGAAGACGAAGAGTTAAGCCGGTTCTTGAACTTTCACCGTCAACGTCAACTTAGATTTTTTGAAAGAACAGAAAGCCAGTCCAATACTACTGGCTTGATACTGGATTTACCAAGAATATTGCGGCAAAGTCGACGTCCTGCCGCTTTGAACAACGAGGAACCCTCCGTTGTTGACCTCAGCGCCAGGGTACCCGTAATATTAAGCTACCGCCGACGGGATCCTGAGCAAGGAACGCTAATTCAAGAAAGACAAGTTGACTCACCGTTGACTTACTTTCAATCCAGAACAGCATCTCTTGAATCTACGCCTTCACAGATACAACAACAATCGATGAACTCGTCCATACATACCTCCAACACTTCACATAAGGTTTACTCTGATGATGATTGGGGAAAGATTGTTACCGACATGGGCGTTGGCTTTAATGACTTGAACTCTCTTATTATGAACTATCTGGTTGTAGAGGGCTATCAAGAAGCTGCCGAGAAGTTTGCTCGTGAAGCTAAGATTAATATGGCCGTGCCGAGTCTAGGCTTTGCAAACGTTTTGCTGCCTTACGATAGAAATGATATTAACGACAACACTGGTGCTAATGATGCTGATGGAACTACGGACAAAGCTATATTTAATTCTGTGCGGGACAGAATGATTATTAAAAACTTGATTCTCACGGGCCAAATTCACTCTGCCATTGACAAAATCAATGATATTGACCCTGAAATTCTAGACCGACAACTTGAGCTTCATTTTGCACTTCTCCGATTACAACTTATTGAACTTATTAGGGCATGCAACTTTCCATCTACATTACCTAAAAACAGTAGCGTCAAAAATTTAGTTTCTCCAGGTGATATCGGACCTGTACTAGAGTTTGCGACTCAAAATTTGGCAAAGCGTGCTCCAGGGAATCCCAAATTTTTAGCTGACTTGGAGAAAACAATGGCATTACTATGCTTCCCTCCTGATAACTTAGCTCCAGAGCTTCGTGAACTTATGGACGTTAAACTTAGACAGACAGTCGCCCACGAAGTTAACACAGTGATACTTTTCCGGCAAGGTATCTCAGGTGAAACCAAAATAGCTAACCTTGTGAAATTATGGGCTTGGGGTGAACAACAACTGGAAGCTGAAAAAGTTGTATTTCCAAAACTTGAAAATTCTGATCTTCTAGGTTAACAGCATGTAATTGTGATACAGCGCAAACACCGTTTTTTTCTCCTTCCTTCTTTCTTTTCTTTATTTCTAGTATAAATGAATTCAAAAAAAAAACTAACTAAAATGTTGAAAATTTTATCTCATAACTTTTTAAAGAGCAGCCTTATTGGTCTTATCAATGCTAGACAAAATCTTATGCATCTTGTTAATGGCGTCCTTGCGCATTTGACGCACCTCAGGGTCAGAACTGGCGTCAATTCCGTCCATTCTAAACATTTTGAGTAGTACCAGTTCGGACAATCTATTGTGCTCCTCCTGGCGAACTTCAAGTTGCTTTGGCGTATTATCAATGAAATCATTAATCAAAGGCGTCAATTCAGAGTCAAGTTCGTCCAAAACTTGCTGAATCTCTTCAGCAGGAGTCAAGGGAGCTACAACAGGCTCGGGAAACTCTGATGATTTGGACTCATCGAGTTCTAGGACTTGTGACTGTGTATTGTTTCGTTTCTTTCCAGGACCTTTACCGTTCTTCTTCTTCTTGCTGTTGCGGTTTCGAATCCTCTTACGTGGGGTACTGGCACCCTCATCGTCTTCATCATCGTTGTCATCGTCGCCAATCAGATCGTTTATAGCCTGCTGCTGTAGTTGCTTGGCAGTAAAAAAAAGAGCAGTGATTTCGTCATCGTTCTTAATCCCGTACTCTGTAAGATACTTGGAGTCGTCAGTAAGCTTCTGTCCACCGTGGATCAGTGTGAAGTTGGCCGGATTGATGAGAGTAGACGCTGTGGCGGCTGCTTTATTTTTGCTCTCCAAAATCTTAGGTGTTAAAGCTCTAGAAGCTGCAAATTTCAGGGAGAGCACAGTCAAGCCTTTGCTTGGTTGCTCCTCATTTCTGAAATCGTCTTGTGTAAATTTTAACTCGTGCTTGTCACCATTAAACTCGATTGATAGCCTCACAGGTGGCCCTGCTTCGGTACTGGAGTAGGCATCATAGTCAGAAGGGCCTAGCAAGAAGCCAAGCACAGATTTGATTACTCTGGTTGTAAAATAGCCAAGGACAATAACAACTACATATGTTCCATATTGCCTGAATTGTTCAGAGAGTACTATTTCGTTGCCGTTGTTGAGTTTGGCCGAAAGAGCTCTGATGTGGGCTATGAGCTGGTCACTTGCAGACGTTAGCTGCAAGGACTCCAAGATTTGAGATGGTGAAATTTTGAAAAAAGTTAAAAAGAGAAAGGATATAGAAACGAGCCTTGGACTAGGCACGCAAATGAACCAGGGCACTACTATTTGACGATCTGTAGTAAAATGAAAGAAAGGAGAAATACGCCAAGTTATTTAGCTGATTATTTTTTCATTGATTTTTTTATTTTTTGTTTTCTTACTGGGAGAGATCAGAGACAAAATCACCCAAATTGACCATGTAAGCATTTGGGAAGAAAAAAACTTTTTTCTTTTTTTCCCATATCTATTGCATTTAGATTTCACAATGAAAGAACAGAATGCCAGGAAACAGACTGTGGCTCCGATATGGGGCGCTGGTAGCAGTGCTAGTAAGGCGAAAGACCCTTCTCCTGTAATTAAGAAAGCACCACGCACTGGATTTGCAATGAATACCACAATCGGCCAGCATCTTTTGAAAAACCCACAGATTGCTCAAAGTATTGTTGAAAAGGCCCAGATCCAACCTTCTGATTCTGTTCTAGAGATTGGTCCGGGTACAGGCAATTTGACAGTTCGAATTTTGGAAAATGCACGTAAGGTATATGCAGTTGAAATGGACCCTAGAATGGCTTCAGAACTAGCTGCACGAGTGAGTGATAACGAGAGTAAAAGCAAAAAGCTGAAAGTTCTGCTAGGCGACTGTCTTAAAGTTGATTTTCCTGCTCATGATTTGTGCATTTCAAATACACCATATCAGATCTCAAGTTTCATTGTTTATAAACTTTTAGGTCTACCGAGTGGCATACGACCTAGGGCAGCCGTACTAATGTTTCAGCACGAGTTTGTGGTTCGATTGATGGCATCTCCTGGCGACAACATATATGGACGACTTCCAGCAACAGTTCAGACATTTGCAAATATAGAGTATGTGATGAAAGTTGGCCGTAACAATTTTCGACCGCCGCCAGCTGTTGAATCGTCGGTAGTAAGACTTGACCTCAAAACACCCGTTTATCCTGATAGCAACAACACGCCAGTCGAGTTTGAGGAGTACGATGGACTTATGAGAGTTTGCTTTGAACGCAAGAATAGAACTATATCGGCTTGCTTTAAGTCAACTTCTGTCATGTCAGGTTTAGAGGATGTCTATAGAGCAGCCAACCCACATAGTGAAAACGACGAGAACGGCGCCATTGAGTACAAAAAAGTTGTGAAGGAAAAGGTTACGACTGTACTCGCTGAGACTGGGTACGGCGAGCAGAGAGCGAGTAAGTGCAGTGAGGCCGATTTTCTTCGACTTTTACAAGCACTACATAAGAAGGGAATACGCTTTGCATAAACATTATATCGTTTCATAAAACTTTTTTTTAATGACATTTAAATGAATCATGAATAAATTAAATAATTATGAATGTGATTGTCGATGTCATGAAATCATGGCCTTCATTATAACATTTCCTTGTGCGCTTCTACCAACATCCAAGAATCATCTGTTTTCTGTTCTTCGTCTCCAGAACTAAGCGTGCTGGACATTCTCAACACCTTGGACTTGGACGGATTTTTGATAAGCGATTTAGCGTACCGCATCTCCCGGTAGATGGCTTCAATGGCTTTGGAAACACCGTTCTCGGCTCGGATCTGTTTTCCAATAGCACTTGCCTTGGCAATCATCTTTTCGTTGGTCGTAGCCTCCACCACAGCTTTAGAAAATTGGCTTACATTAAGCTTCTTTAAAAATATCCCGGCTCCCAAATCCTCGACGCGACCAGCATAAAAAAACTGGTCTCCAAAAAACGGCTTTATAATAGTCGGAATTCCCGCGCGTAAACTAGCGCCTGTTGTACCTGAACCGCCATGATGCACAGCAGCATCCATCTGAGGAAACAACCAATCATGCGGAGCTGCCTTGATTTGAAAAATCTCCGGGGGAAGCTCGACTTCTGGAACAGATGCATCTTCAGCCCCATATCGGTCTGACCATCCCTTAGATAAAATGCATCGAACACCTGCCTTGATTACTGAATCAACAACTGCTTTTGTAAGCTCCTTGGAGTTCGATACTACAATGGAGCCAAATCCAATATAAACAATCTTCTTTTTGTCCTTGCGAGCCTGGTTGATGAAATTAACTAAATCCTTGGGGGGTCGAAAGTCGCCCTCTCCCTCATCTAAAAACCAATACCCAGTCACCTTGATCCAGTCACTGAAATCAACAGGAGGAACTAAAACAGCAGGGCTAACACTGTACAGAAAAGGCACTTTGGTTTGCTGCATCAGGTCCAGGTTGGTTTTGGACAAGCCTAATCGCTCTTTTCGCCAATTGTTGACCTGCCCAGAAATGCCCTTCCAAAAAACATTGTCAAATAAAACATAGGTGAGATAATTGTAAGAACCGCCCAATTTTTGTTCAGGAACAATGAATGCATGTGGATATGCCCGCGTACGAGTCCAGGGCATAGTGAAAGCTCTAAAGTATGGAATTCTCAAAGCTTCAGCAATGTGAATACCAGCCATAGCACTCGGGCTTTCTATCAATACATCAGAACCCTGGCACGCCTCCCAAGCAGAGACTAACAACTCATCAATCCATGTGCGGAATCGAGTAGCGGCATCTCGCAGGAACGAAACTGAAAACATACCGTGCTCAATCATTATTTTCATAAGTTCACCTGGGTCTCCAGCAATCTCAGCATACTCAATACCATACCCTTCAACCCATTGCCTAAACTCACTGTGGCTAGCAATTTTGACGGAATGTCCCTCTTTGATTAGACCCCTAGCCAGAGCAATATAAGGTTGCACGTCGCCTCGAGACCCAATGGTGAGAAGTGTAAACTTGAGGCGTTTATGAATCTTTGAAGGTGCTTCTGGACTCAAAAGTGTTTCTACCACAGCAGGGTCGGACAAGTTGACACCATCGTTTCCAAATAGTGCATCTTCATACGTAAAAAGACGAGCATGCTTAAGTTCCTGCTCATCCTCGCCCTTTAAAGGGATCAAAGAAGCCTTTCGTTGGTGATGCAAATCGAGTTGTTTTAAAATGACATTAACAGAGTCGTCCCGGTTAAGTCCTAATCCAAATTCAAAAAATATTTCCTCATGTCCATGGATCACAATGACAAGACCAGAATAACCAAATCGGAAACCTCGCTCTTTGGATACGTTTTCAATATCACGAATAGGAAGAATCATCTTAGTTCTAGTACCGGGTAGTAGGCTTCGGAAGCAAACATAGTTGTGGCTGACGTATATTTTACCATATATGGGAATGGCCTTTTGAATGTGGGCATAATAAGAAGCAACTAGTTCCTCCGAATCGCCCAACGAAAAGTGAGCACGGAACCGCTCATTACTCTCATTTTTGTCTTCTTGCGAAACCAAAAACTTGTCTTCACTTAAGCTGTCGCTTTCAAAATGCTTAGGTCCTCCCATCCACATTTCAGTTACTTTATTCACAGCAGCAATTGCTGGGCCAGGTTTTTTTTTTTTCTTTTCCTGCTCGCCATCCTGCGAACTTAGGAGCTCTTGATACTTTTCAGACACATCAAAAAAGCTGTCCTGGCTGTCAGCCATCTTTGAAATATCTGGAGATAAAGGAGTGGGCGAAGATGGACGGGAGAAGAATGAATCGCGAGGAGAAGAAACGTATGTACTAATTCTTTTTGAAACTCTCCGGCCTAGAGATGTTATTCTTCCTGGAGATTCTGAACGTGGAGACCCAGGAGGCGACGAACCAGGTGATATCCGGGTATTTGTTGAATCTGAAATCTTGCCTAACATCTTTCTTGACTCTGATATTTGCGCAAGGTCTGCATCTGTAACTTCAGATATACCCTGCCTCTCCATGCTTCGACGAATGGCTTCAGCCGGAACGTCAAAGCCCTTCGCACCCGGCAAAAACGCCAAAACATATTCATCAATGGCATAGGTTTCATCTGAGTCAACTACGCGGATCTTCAAAGCATCCACAATATCAAAGAGTAAACTTTCTTCGAGATCAATGATATTTTCAACAGGAATTTTAATCTTGACTTGATCTCCCTCATTTCTGCTTCTAAAGATTTCCTTTTGGAGAGCTTTTACCCAATTTTGTGCCGAGCTGGGTGTATCGGCCTTGAAAATATATGTCCTCTTTTCAGTGAGTAAAGAAAATATTGACGAGTTGGCTTTGCTATCATCTGATCCAGGTAAAACCTCTGCTTGAATGGCGTATCGGAGGTCGACAGTTCCGGAAGGAAAATACAGGTCTGTGGCAGACGTGTAGTATGCGAACATGTCGTTTCTCAAAACAAACCAGTACCGACTATATCTACTTGATTTTTTGGCCTTTTTAGAAAGATTTCCAGACATGATTACAGACTTCTTCTTGATAGGAAGGTACGCAAGAAAGCATACCTCTTTGTTGGTAATATACAGCTTTCCCTCTAGAAGAATGTTTTTGAGCAACCAGCAAGGGTAGTCTAGAAGAAATGTTAGCACTTGTAGATTTTTTTTATAATGAAAGAAACTTACCTGCGAGCAAGACATCGTTTTCTCCTGCGCCAAGGTAATTTCGAAGCGTGTCAGTTATATAGGCTACTCGCGGGTTTTCTCGGGAGTCATTGCAGATCTGTGGTGTTTGGTCTTGGGCAACGACTAACTGAATACTTTGAGTTAATTTACTCATTATGAGAGATTGACTCGGTGAACTATGATCAGAGAAGACGGGAGGTTCATGAAGTTTACTAGGACTATGTGGTGATTCTAGCTTCATACTGCTGCTCTTAGCAACTATATCCGAAACCAATGGCTCAGAGTTATCGATATCGCTCTCAATGTCGTCATCATCGTCATCGTAGTTTTCACCAAAGCTGCCGTATTGCGAGCGTGCAGTCTCTGTGAGAAATTTGAAAATAGCACCATTTGGACACTCCGGTTGTCTAGCGCAATCCTGGGAAGCTGATCTCTGGTGTGACGATACCCTAGTTCGATTACGCGAGGAGGAGAACTCGCCGAGGCCCATGTGTGAAGCAGACAGCATGATGCCAAATAGGAGGACTGAAAAAAACTTGGAATACCGCTGACTGTAGGAGGTATGCCTAAAATCCTTTTCCTGCTTGTTTCTGATTTTTTTATAAAGCTGCTGGCGATGGAGCAGACGTGAAAATGTAGCGATCCGAAGATGCCGATATTGGTGGCGATTGAACTTGAATTTATAGTGGGAGTTTGATGAAGAAGACCCTTTGAACCTCTTGTAGGAACGCACTACACGTACGATAGAAAAATTAGCAGAAGGGGACCTAGATCTAGATCTAGTTCTTTGAATACCGGCTGCTGATGGGATCGACGGGTGTTTCGCTGAAGACCTTGACGAATGATTGTTATTGAAGAGAGTGTTTAGTTGCGGTTGGGAGTCGCGACAGATATTACTGCACAGCGTGATTGGAGTGTCTAAGCTATCACTATATGCCGAGATTTTGGGAGAATGTCCACTTAGAGATTGTGGTCTGGTCAAGGGTTCGGTTTCTGGAACAAGAACGATTTTAGGATTATTCACTGATTTTGTTGTCTGATTTTCAGAGCTGCCAAAAAATTGCTGACTTAGAGAAACAGCGGTAGGAGTTGCCAAGTTGTTGGCAGTTTTTCTGTTGAGGGACTTGCGTTGGCGTTTGTGTAGGTGGATGACACGGTAAAGTCTGGCCTTTGCAGCTGTCATTCGGGATTGCGAGGTAGGTTGCTGCAGGCAGTCTTTGTCGCAGTCCAACTGATGTTTACAGTCGAGGTCGAGGCTGTTGTCCCTATCAGTATTGAGATGCCGCTGTTGTTGCGTGTCTTTTCTTTTGAAGTGAAGAGGAAATTTTATTGATGTTAAAAGTCCAGTCATATTTGTACAATTAAAGTCAAGAGTAGGAGTTCAAAGGGAACAACCCGGATTGTTTTTATTACATTTTTTTTTAATCCAAGAATCCTTCGATATATCATCATTAATATATATAAAATCCAAGTCAGGGATTTCGTTTCTATCGGTAATTAGGGGCAACCTTAGACCTCGGGATATTGGCAAGGAAGCTAAAATCTATATGCACGACCGTTTTTAAAGTGTGCAGTTCCATGTGAGATTTTTATGCTCAACGGAAGTGTATTGCTGTGAAAGGTTAATTGAAACGATTCCAAAATTTATTTCGAATTGTATCAAATTGTGAAGATAAAGACTCAATTGTGCGTGTAGAGATTTTTCAACTGAAAGAAATCGGAAGAGCTTTTGTTTTGTGTGAAATTGTAAATATAACTTTAATTTAATATTGATCCCGTAGCAAATGAATGAATCACGTGAATATTTCGGATTAATTGAACAACTTTATCTGCTACTAAAGTATTTGACAAATTAATGCGCAAGCTATTTTACATTTGTTCAATAATTTCTGCAGTAGAGTTTTAAATTAATGGGTTCCCAATAATAGTTTCTCTAATTGGTTTCAGAATCTACAATAGACTCTGGTACCAAACGCTACGAAAAGTGTGTGCAATAAAAGGTTTCTTGGTTCAGCAAAAAGCAGTTATGTGGCAGATAAATCACGTAACGACGTGAAATATTCCGCCAATTAAAGAAATAAAAGTATGAAATTACCAATTAGAGATATTATTGAGTTGGACTCAAACTCTTTTTTTTTTCCGTAAAGCTTGCTTTCAAAAAGTTTGAAAGAATAGTATAGACTAAATGCTAGGAATTAATCCGAAAGAATTAACCAAAAGTTTGTGAAACCATAAATTTGTGTAATCCTGAACGTTGAAATTTGCAGTCAATTAAGTATATACCATTTTGGCTGATGCCAAATATAATATTGAACAAAGCCCTGAGGGACAAGTTTACAGAGCTATGAACCGGGGGATATTTCTCATGGACTCATTGTAAAGCCGGACTTGAGCGATAAGAACTTGAACTAGGATTGCTAGCAATTGAAATTAATTAATCCATGGTACGACTGAAATTCCTTGAGTCTTTTTAAACAGTACCAGGTACAAACTACTTGGACAATCTTGACACCATGCCTGGTAAGTTTTTGAGAATGATCAGCGAGGTTAAAGATATTCATGCCAGTTAAAAGTTACATTTGGGTTGAACCGGTCATGCACAAATCAGTCTGATGTTGCTACTCAAATACAAGCACAAATTGATTTCAACATGAGCTTTTTTTGCACATCATGTCAAAAATGATGCCAAATACACCTCCAATTGTTATGGAACGTTCATGGGAAAACCAGAATGACTATGCGAGAGAAAGTGGTGAATTTTTAGAAAGCGTAACTTTTTATTTTTACCTGATAACAGAGGCCATTCACACACAAGAAGGTTCGACTAGTAAAAAAGTCCCGCGATTTTGTCTGATAACATTTGATCCCAACGTATCATTGTGCTCTTTAACGAAACAAACATTCAAATTGCTGTATAACAAGAAGCAAAGCTTTGAATGAAAAAAAATAAACACTTGAGTAACTTAATTGTATATTTGCTTGACTTTTCAGAATTTCCGGTTAATTTTGATAATGTTGCAGTTATAGTTTTGCGGATAAACTACTTATCAAACAAGGCACCAAATGTCGCTCATTTTATTTGTTATCAGCCTTCGCTCTGATACAAGTGGTGAGCGGCACAGTAAATTCATGCGGTCCTGGGTTATTCTAGGCAAATTCATCTGCGATAAGAATTTTCAAAGTGCAAAAGTTGTTCTTGCTTGAAAATGGAATATTATTCATGTTTTTTTATATAGCTTTAGCCGTGCAGGAATTGGCACTCGAATCAATATATAACTACACAGTTCATCTTTGAACTGTATGCCATTATGGATTTGCAGCTAAGCTTTCATATGCGGCATTTGTTAATAATCAAAATATAAAGCCTTGATCCCAGAGCGATTTCTAGACGTGGGACATGTCCCAGTTGAATTTCTGACGGAGTGACAATACTTTGCCTGAAAGACGATTTAGGGAAGCATAATGCCCTAGCCACCCGAGCAATGTAGTAAAAGCACTTTAGTACAACATTAATCAACCCAAAGGTATTGATTATATTGCATTAATCAATCATCCGAAATCCTCCGAAAGTAAATCTGTGTCTCGCTCTTGAACGTGGGCTTTGAAAACAGCTGCTTTTTATTCTTTGAGTGGTTAATTTGCCCTGGAGCCTGAAATAGCCATGGACAAAAAACTGCTTGATATTTTTGAATTGTTTTAAGAGTGGTTGATGTTAGCACTTTTGACTTTCTCGGGACTTTAAGTAAATACGAAATTTACGATAGTTGCTGCGCAAAGAAATATTCCAGTGTGTTTTGTTTATTTTGTCATTGTTTAGAATAAGCATATTTTGTATGTACGATTGACTTTTGCACAAAGTCGCAAACTCGCTTGTTATAGGATATTAACGTTACTTCCTTGACAGATGAAATCATGTGGTTTCCAACTTTCAAGGATATTTTGAAACACAGAGTAGGCAGTAAACATACAAGCAGTAAACATAGAGTACAGGCGGTAAACAAACAAAGAAACAACAAAGCTTGAATGCTTTGTATATGCTAGTCACTGCTAATCTCAGAAATGAACTGGTTAACTGGGATTGTCAACTAGACACAAACTCGGACTTTTTATTCCGTAACGTTCATACTAATACAACTTTAGAAAACATGTTTAGGCTGTTGAAGCCATAGCCAGTCGAAGAAAAAGAAGAAACAAAAGATAGCACTTATTAAACCTTCAGTCATGGCAAGTGAGCGTTCTAAATATTGAGTGCCAATAGCCGTTCCAGATTAATGAAACTATGGGCAATGCCATTTTAATCTTTAAGGAATCAGACAAACATTAAAAAAAAAAAAAAAAATAATAATAAAAATAATAATAATGAGAGCTTGAGCACTTGCAGTATATCTAAAGTATAGAAAAGCCCATGAAAATCAACGCTGCATGTACTATGGTACTTGTTAATAACAGTTTATTTTGTTTAGTTTTTTTTTCCCAACAGGAATATTGGGGATAAACAGTTATAATGAAAAAAAAAAAAGACATGAGACTAATGGAGTTCATTTAGTAGACGTTTGGCTATCGTAAGATTGTTACCAAGTTTTGTAACTGAATGAATAGTGATGGAACTGTTGAGTGAGATACTGAGAGTTAGGAAAGGATTTGTCAACGCCATTCTGACAACCAAAGTCCACAATTCCCTGAACTTGCACCTGTAATAATAGCAATGCCTATAGTTCAAAGAGAGAGGGGTACAACTGAGCTATTGCCACTTTGCATCAAAGGGTTTACTGATTAGAGATGCTTCAAGTTGTGAAAAGCTGCAATCTTTAGTTCACTGCTTGGTGGCGGGTCGTAACTGCTGCCAAAATTTGATAAACTTGGGCTGTTACGGGAACCGCACAGCCAAGACCTGATTCAACCAATCTCTTTAT
>JAKVQY010000352.1:0-15775 GCA_030463045.1 Geotrichum macrosporum
TATTATCAGATGGTTTATTTCTGGCTGAGAATGTTTGGCAGTACAAGAAGTATGAGACTTTTCCTGGGTGACTAAATATACAGGGCTAGGGTCACTGATTTTCACACGCAGAGCAGCCATGCCTATATATATATATATATATATATATATAAATACCATTCTGAAATAAACTCTAATAGCGTGTATTTATCTTCACTAAGAAAACCACAACGATGAAATAAATTATATAATGCTTTGTTTCGCTACTGCTGCTGCTGCTGCTGCTGCTGCTGATAATACAAACAAAACGAGCCAAACGTATGTAGAGCGGCTAACAATAGCCTAGCCGCCTACAGCCCACCCATGGAATCTAATAAAGAATACGGAGTGATTGGAATGAACCTTTTTCTTCTTTAATGGAATGGAAGAAGCAAAAAAAGGGTCCCAGCTATGTCATTCCAATTAACTACGCCCTGGTTCGACTTTGTTCTACACAACTCTTCAAAAACAGGCATCCTGGTATTGATGGTTTCCGCAGTGGGCAGCCTGTACGGTGACTTTTCTACGTCTGCCAGTACTGCGTGAGTCCAGTTTTCAATATCATAAATATCAATCAAATATCAACTTTTGTATCAGTATCATATATATAATATCAACATCAACATTGAATATACTATACAAATATCAACATTCAATATATACAAATATCAACATTCAATATATACATATATCAATATCAATGCATAGATACTATGCATATATACTATGCAAACATCATCTCATTTAATACTCTACTACCACACACTAACATCATCACATACCGGCAACTACCCTGGAATCACAACCGTCAGGCTAAAATACACCATCCTTGAAATCGCCGGCCCACCCTGATGATTCAAACCAACCAACACCATCGCACGCACAAATACCCAACCAGCCCAAAGAAAGTAATCTTGTACTGTCTTCCAATGTCTCATACTTTAGAAACATGAAATTAATAAATTAAATAAAAAGCAATGGAAATTAGCTTTCAACCAATATCCTTTTCATACTGTTTCACAAAAGCTTTGCCTTTCTTTGGGCTTTGTGCACCACAATGATTAATGTCTTTCAAGAAACAACAAATATATATAGACTCTCAATTCATTAACCTTAGTGTAATAATACTCTCACATAAAAATCTCTGTGCATACCACCACACGTAAACTACTACAACTTGAGGATTCTAAGCTTGAAACAAGCCTCACCAATCTCTTGGTCCTCTTCGCCTAAAAGACTTCCCTCCTCGCATTCACCACTAGACAGCACCTTGCGGCGCAAAGACTTATTCACAAGATCTTCATGCTTCACAAGAGAATCAGACAATCCAATAGGATCGTTAACAACCGTAATTTCAACCTGAACATCATCTGTAGGCTGCAATCCAAGCTTCTTGCGGTATCGCTGCACACGGTTAATAAACTCTCGTGCATTGGCCTCGGTCTTGAGATCCTCATAAATGTTTGTGTCCACAATAACAAGAACGTTTTGATCAGTGTTAAACTCCTGTCCAGCCTCCATAGCAGAATCATTCAATCCACGAGCAACTGTCAAGTCTCCCTCAACGAGTGTAATGCCATCAATATCAATAGTATGCGTATTCATATAACCCTGCACCTGCTCACTGGTCAACAATGGCAATGCCTTCTTCACCTTTACGATATCGCCTCTCAGCTTGCGTCCAAGAACTGACCAGTCAGCCTGAGCACGGTACTCAACGCCATACGCACTCTCATCAGAAGTCAAAATAAGATCTCGAATGTTTAATTCCTCAATCACGTACTGTTTCAATGACTCAATATCAGCGAGATACTCCTTATCGTGGTGAATGACAATTAATGACTTGAGCGGAACCTTAAGTCCAATAGTCTTGCGTTCTCGAATGTTTCTACCCAGCTCAATCACCTTCTGCAATCGGCCAACTGCAATCTCGGTTCTCTCGTCCTTCAATTCTTCCCGTACAACAGGATAGTCCAAAAAGTGAACCGATCGTGCTTCAGTGGCGTGGAATGATGCAGGAAGGCTACCCTTGATCTTTTGGTAAACAGTCTCTGAAAGGAATGGTGTAAATGGTGCCATTGCACGAACAAGAACAAAAAGAGCCTCAAACAAGGTGTTCAGAGCCTTGGTCGCATCCTCAACTCCGTTCTCACCCTTTAGTCGGCTTCGATTGAGACGAATGTACCAATTAGTAAGATCGTCAATAAGCTTCAAAAGACCTGGTACAACCGTGTAAAGGCGATATCCCTTCATCTCCGTATGAATAAATCCAATAAGAGTTTGCAAACTCGCAAGAATCCACTTGTCCATAACATTGTCGCTGACCAAATTGGAATCGTAGACAAAATCAATATTGTGCAGCTTTTTAAGAAGTGCAACCTGACCTTCCCAAAATTTGTACGAATTCCACCATGGGAGAAGAACTTTGGAAACAACCTCCTTTACTCCCTCCTCCTTGAATCTCAAAGGCTCAGCACGCAAAACTGGGGAATTGATAAGATACAAACGCAAAGCGTCAGCTCCAAACTTGGAAATAACCAAATTGGGATCCGGGTAGTTCTTCAATCGCTTGGACATCTTCTTGCCGTCGCCGGCCAAAACAATACCTGACACAATACAGTTCTTGAATGGAGAAACATCAAACAAGTGAGTACCTAAAACAGTCAAAGTGTAAAACCAACCACGGGTTTGATCCAGTCCTTCAGAAATGAAATCTGCCGGAAATCCAGCCTTGAACTTCTCCGCATTTTCAAATGGATAATGCTGACTAGCATAAGGCATACCTCCCGACTCAAACCAGCAGTCAAACACTTCCTCAATTCTCTTCAAAACGCCTCTACCGGTCTTGGAAGGAATGGTAATATGATCAATAGAGTCACGATGCAAGTCAGTAATTCCCTTGACACCAGAGAGCTCCTCCAATTCAGCTACGGAGCCAATGCAGACAATCTCCTTGAAATCCTCGCTCGCCCATAACGGAATGGGAGTGCCCCAGTATCTATTTCTCGAAATGTTCCAATCTCGCGCATTCTTGATCCAGTTTGCGAAACGACCTTCCTTAATGTTGTTGGGCACCCAGTGAGAATTGTCAATATGCTTTAACATGTTGGGAATGATTTCTTTCACACGTACAAACCAAGCAGGAACAGCCCGGTAAATAAGAGGAGTGTCAGATCTCCAGCAAAAGGGATAACTATGCATCAACTGAGCATCTACAAGCAGGTTTCCTGTTTCTTTCAAGTGCTTGATGATCTTACGCTCAGCATCCTTGATGTAAAGACCTGCAAAATCAGTCACTTCTGAGGTAAATTTACCAGAGTCATCCACAGGATTTGGGGGCAAACGATCAGCGTTGATGACATCGTTCGCCACCGCAGCATTGTAATCTTCCTCACCGAATGAAGGAGCTTGATGAACAATACCAGTACCACTATCGTTCTTTACATATGTACCAGTAATGACGCAGAATCCATGGTCCTTGAACTCCTCGTAAAAGTAATTGAATAGTGGGACATACTTTAGACCCTTGAGATCGCTACCCTTGATTTTCTCCAAAACCTTGAGCTTTTCCTTTTTGGGGTTCTTAAACAAGGTAGCTAACAGAGATTCCAGTAAAATGTAGTTTTTACCGGTCTTGGTATCTTGAATCTTGACGTATTCAAAGTCAGGATGAACACACAAAGCAATATTGCTGGGAAGAGTCCAAGGAGTGGTAGTCCAGGCAACTAGGAAGGTATTAGGATCGTCTACAAGAGGAAATCCAATTGTTACTGCGGGATCCAAAACATCCTTGTAATTTTGTTGGGCCTCGAAGTTGGACAAAGGAGTGGTAAGACCAGTAGAATATGGCATGACACGGTATCCTCTGTAGACAGAGTTTTTTTCAAACAACTCCTTGAATACCCACCAAATGGACTCCATAAAACTAGGATACAAGGTCTTGTAATCATTATCAAAGTCGATCCAACGTCCCATTCTACCAATAGTAGATCTCCATTCTTCAGCATACCTCATAACAATAGCACGACACTCTGCATTATATTTGTCAATGCCCATAGCCATAACGTCGTGCTTTCCAGTGATTCCGAGCTTCTTGTCGATCTCGTACTCGATAGGAAGTCCATGGGTATCCCAACCAAATCGTCGTTCAACGTGGTGGCCAGTCATGTGTGCGTAACGAGGAACAATATCCTTGACGGTAGAAGCCAGGATATGTCCATAATGAGGGGTACCGGTGGCAAAAGGAGGACCGTCGTAAAAATTGAAAACGGGCTTGCCTTCAGAGAGCTTAAGAGAGGTTTGGAAGGCATCCAAATCCTCCCAGAGCTTTAGAACATCTTCTTCAGCTTTAGGAAAATCCATTGATCACTATATTTTGTTAACTATAAAAAAAATAAAAAAAATGAAAAAAAATGAAAAAATCCCACCTTGCTCAATGAAATCTATATTTGAAAATAAAATATAAAAAAACTGTTGATAAAAAGATGGAGAAGTTAAAAAAAAAAAAGGGTAGCGGAAGGATATTTTTTCTTTTATTGAGAAAACCAAAATACGGAAATTTCAAGTTTGAGTCATTGAACAAGGGAAGGGTAACCAACAATAATATTGGAAAAATGGTCTGAAAGCTTTGATAAAAGATCTGATAGTTATTAGGCACCAAGGGAAATCAGTGTTCGACAATGACAATGCAAATTTCATTACTTTCATTAGCTTTTACGTGACTCTTTGGAATTCTGTGACCCAAATTCGTTTGACAATGCTTCAAACTACCCTGACAACAATCTTACCCATACTTTTATTGGATTCCATGTAGTCATGGGCTGCAATAATATCCTGCCAGTCAAAAATTTTATCGATATGATGTTGGTATCGCTTAGAGATAATGTGAGGAAGAACATTTGAATTGAACAGGTCTAAAAGCTTAAGCTTGTATTCAAGGTTTCGAGATCTAAGTGTAGTTCCTTCGATTCGAAGCCTCTTGTAAAGAATAACCCCAAGATCAGCCGACTCCACAGTGCGCCCACTCATAGTACCCATGTTAACAAGCTTCCCGTCAGCTGATAAAGCCTCTAAGTTCTTGTTGAAGTATGAGGGACCAACTGGGTCAACAATGAGGTTCAAAGTATTTGGCTGAGTAACCTCAACAAAGTCCTCCGTATGATAGTTGATTGGTATTAAAGTTTCCTTTCCAGCAGCGCGATCAGAAAGGAGTGCATTTTCAATAATAAACTTCTTTTTCTCATCGCTTCTAACAGTGCAGTATACTTTCGAGGCTCCTTCACCCTGTGCAATTTGGATTGCGGCCAGCCCTACGCCACTAGCACCAGCATGATACATAAACTGGTCTCCCTTTTTGATCTCGCCAACTACCTTTACTACTTGAGTAGCTGTGATCCATACCTCGGGAATGCTTGCGGCTTCCTCAAACGATAGTTCCTTAGGAATCTTTTGCAACAAAGATGCTTTGCAAACCACATACTCAGCGTAAGCACCTCCTCCAACTAAGCCGTAGACTCGCTCGCCAATGGAGAATTGCCCTTCGGCCTTAGTTGATATCCTGTCGACGACTCCTGCAAACTCTACTCCAAGAATTGTACTCGTTCCTGAAGGTAATGGATAGGGTCCACTGCGTTGTATGATATCCATCCGATTGAGGCCAAATGCCATGACCCTGACCAAGACTTCGTCGTCTGCTACCTCAGGACTTCGGACATCGTTTGCAATATACAAGGACGAGCTAGGCCCTGTTCCACCTTTAACCAGAACTGCTCGCATTGTTGCCATTGTTGATATTTCCCGAATGCTGCTAATCACCTTCAGTAGACTAGAAACCTTTTTGACTGTATTTTGAGACCATTCAAGTACAAAACGCTATCGCGGCATGCCTGCTCTTACTAATAGCACAGTACATACGGGGGAGTTTTCGTAAAAACATCTAGGCTTAGGAAAACTCATTATAGTCACGTGATATAATACAGTTAGGGCTGTGACCTAAATACAATTTCTTAATTAAGAAATTTTCCAATTTCAAACAATTTTTGATTTTCTCTCAGTCACATCTTGACGGATTTTCCTTGGATAATTTTCTTCTCGTCTTGAATTCCTCGTTCACACCTTCGACAACGTACGAAAAGCCAACAACAATCAAAAATGGGTCGTCTTCACAGCAAAGGAAAGGGTATTTCATCTTCCGCCACTCCCTACTCTCGCCAGGCTCCTAGCTGGTTGAAGCTTACTCCTGACTCTGTCGTTGAGCAGATCATCAAGTATGCTCGTAAGGGTCTTACCCCCTCCCAGATTGGTGTCATTCTCCGTGATTCTCACGGAGTTTCCCAGGTTAAGGTTGTTACTGGTAACAAGATTCTTAGAATCTTGAAGTCCAACGGTAAGTTTTGAAAACTTTTGAAGTTATTTTTTCACTAGGTGATATTGTATGGCAGGCCCTATGTCTGGAAGTGTAGTGCGTCTGTTTTATACAACAGTTAAAGGTTAAAGTTTCTATCTAGCTTTGCACTGGGGTTATTCCATACCATATGTACCTCTGCTTGGTGAATTTTTTATTTAAAAGATTGTAAAGCTGACAGAGAGGCATTTAGGTCTTGCTCCTGAGATTCCTGAGGATTTGTACCACCTTATCAAGAAGGCTGTTTCCGTTAGAAAGCACTTGGAAAAGAACAGAAAGGACAAGGACTCTAAGTTCCGTCTTATTCTGATTGAATCTAGAATTCACCGTCTTTCTAGATACTACAAGACCACTAGCGTTCTTCCCCCCACTTGGAAGTACGAGTCTTCTACTGCTTCTGCCCTTGTCAACTAAAAAGTCTTATAATTGTCTGTAATTAAAGAGAATTGATAGTATGAACCCTTATACTTGAGTTTTTATTTTTGTAATAGTTTGTACATAGCTGGAAAGAAGTCCGGTCAAGAGTGAGTGTGAAATTTATAGCAGCTTATAGAGTTTTGATTTTTTTACCATGTTTCAACAATCACAAAACTTCATGTCGCTGCCACCCCTGACTACAATATTTTGTCTGGACTTTCCAGAAAACTGGCTTCTGGGAATTGACATTTACTATTTTCAGTCCACAAAACAATTCAGTGGGGTTAAACTAATATCACCAGGCACTCATACCTTTCATTGGGGCTTGGATGCTGACAGTGTACGATCCGGCAAGTTTTTCGTTCAAGCCAAAGATGAGTCCAACTTGATAATTCTACAATATGATAAAGCAAGCGAAACTGTTTTGGCTGAAACTGACATAGGAGAACTCAACATCTCTGCCATAAAAAGTAGACTAGGTGATGCGTACAAATTCATGATTGTTTACGATGAATTGAAGCGAGAAACTGTAGAACGAGCTGAAGGATCATTTTCTAGCATCAACTGGTCAAGTTTGACCAAATATGTCACCGAGTCTGTCTTCAAGTCTGTGCTTCCGTCAGATCAATTAATCACCTCCACATCAACAACCGCCACTGAAAATGAAGTTCTCAGACAGAGTTTGATGGATGCAGCGAAAGACAGGGCCAAAAAAGACAGAGAAATTTCTGACGAAGAAGTCGCAGAAGACGGAATTATCCAGACGTTAATAGATCAATCTCATTTCGAGCTTAATTTCACAGACATTAATATTAAGAAAAGGATGCTAGATCCAAATATTACGGGAAGAAATCTTACTAGCAGCTTCCTTGACAAGTCGTGGTATTTAAATGAGATACTATCTACAATTCGCCCTTCTGGACTCAAACCCTTTTTGGGTGAACTTCAATTTTCATTTCTTCTCCTTTTTTTGTTTGCAAACTTCTCTGCAGCTGTGCAATGGTTCAATATGGTTCAGCTATTGTTAGACTGTGAAACTGCATTTGTTGGAAATGTGCAGTATAGTACTTTTTTTCTCCGCATATTAAGAGAACATTTGGAGGTATGCCCGGAGGACTATTTTGAACAGTTTTGGGACAGGAAAGAGTTAACTCAGATGATGCTGAAATTTCACGAGAATATATATGGCCCTGAGTCTTGGGAAATAAAATCTTCAGAGCTTCTTTGTCTTTGTGAGAAAATCTTCTGTATCTGTGAAGAAAAAATTGGAATTCATTTCCCTGAAAAGTCCAGCTACATATCTGAGCTGACCGGAGATGATGAAGATGGTCCAGTTATTGTTGACTTAGATGGTTGATCATGTCTTTATGGAGACAATATCTTGTATACCAGTTCATTTAGCTACAACCTTGTGTTAAGATTCACACTTCGCTTTAATTAAAATGTTATTAGTGCAATTTGGTTTCTCAACATGTCGACGCCTAGCATCTACGCAAACCCACATGAAGAAAATTATATTGCCAGTCTTTTACTCATGAATGAAGAGTCTTCTTGGTGCCCAGGCCTCTTGGAATAACTGGATACAAAAAGTATAACACTTTTATAAGTCCATGTTACTTTTTCTTCATGTACCATCTGAATTAAATCCGGCTATTATTCTGAGTAAATGTGTGCCACTCCAAATTCTTGAAAATCAAATTATGACAATACTAGTTATTAACCAGATTAATTGCTACAAACTTGTATCTAAAGCACCTTATTATTTTACATGAAGCGCGATTCTACAAAAACGTTTTCACACATCTTTCACTCCTCAAAATCATCACGTTTAAAAAGGTCGTAGCAAGCATGAAGAAGGTTGGGTGCAAATTATAAAAATCTGTTTAAAATAGCCAGGCATGGTCTTGAGGGCTACACATCATGATAATGCCGTAAGAGTTTGTGCTCTCATCAAACATTCAAACTGATTCTGCAATCCCACTAAGGTGGCTTTTAGAGCCATGATTCTTTTAGGTCTAGAATTTGTCTTGGACTAAAATGTTAAACAGTCTTGTAGCCCTCATGTTTATATTCTACAATGTGAAGCTGGAAAACATGATTTTTCAACGTTGAAGTGAACGGGTGGTACAGCTATTACCTTATGGTGATGGTATGTTTCTACCAGAGACATGTCATGCATATTTTTCACGTTTGGAAACGACATAGTTTAGACCGAATTCAACTTTTGGTGGCGAAATATCTTGGAGTATTTTAGCTTCCACACGAGAAAACCTTGATCGCGCAATAAATTGAAGAGTTACCCTACCATATTTTGCTACCTCACTAGTGGACTAGCTATGAAATGGGTCTCCAAACTTTCTCTCTTCCCATGCGCAAACAGTTTGCCCTTTATGAGTCCTATAACAAATACTCCAGCAAACGACCAAGATGACAATGGAATCTCGTCATCTGTGGCTCATCTCTCAAACCTAAAGCTATCAAATACTAGTCAGTCTACTGCACCTTCGCCCGCAATGTTTGCAAATCTTGTAGCAAATATTCCTCCTGACGTCCATGCCCGAATTGAAGCGTTTCAAAATTCCCGTACTTTAAAGTCTGCAGCTCCTACGACCTTAGCAGGCGGTAGCGTACCTGGAGTGCCTGCTCCTGCAAACGGCAACCAGCCGGGTCCTTCTTCCAACATGCTTGGCACGGGACAGGCGAAGCACAATGGCGGTCCGCTACCAGCTGGAACAACTATCCCCAATCTTGACAGTTTTAAAGCCTTTTCCGATAGTTCAACGAATATGCCAATAGACAATCGTCAAATACGTATGCCTGAGTCTGGCAGCTACGGCGCGACCTACAAGACTACTATTCCTGACTATAGCCAATTTCACCAAAATGAAACAACGCGCCCTCGACCAGAAATTCTTGAAGAAGAACAGCAAACTTCACAGCTACCTCTAAGTTCCCAGCAGAGCAGTTCTGAGGCTTCATCTTCAGTTTCCTCTCCTTTATCATTTTCAGGTCCACTTTTCGCTCAAATGACAGCTCCCAATCCTCTTGATGGTGGTAAGCTTTCCTTGTCAGCTAGGCGAGGCTTGAAGCTAAGCCAAACAACACAGCCTACTGTTACTGTGTCAAAAACGGCAACGAGTGAACCTCAGTTACCAATTTCAAATACTGTTCCTCAAGTCAACCCAAGAGTGATGCCTTCTAATGGACGAAGGCCAAACAAGGCTGGCTTAAAGCTGAATTTAAATGATAAATCGGGAGGAAATAACCTGTTTTCGAACCACGCCAAATATGTGGACGTAAAGAAAGGAAGCCTGAATTTTTCAGGCAAGGCCTCTTTGCATTCCAAGGGTATCGACTTTTCGTCAGGTTCTACATTTAGAATCTCTCTAGATGAGCTAGAACCTATGGGCGAGCTTGGACGTGGAAACTACGGTACTGTTACCAAAGTGCTTCATAAACCTACCAAAATTATCATGGCTATGAAGGAAATTCGGTTGGAATTAGAGGAAACCAAGTTTTCGCAAATCATTATGGAACTGGAAATCTTGCACAAGTGCGTGTCTCCTTATATTGTGGATTTTTATGGCGCTTTTTTTGTTGAAGGTGCTGTTTATGTTTGCATGGAGTACATGGACGGAGGTTCTCTTGATAAAATATATGCTGGAGGGGTCGACGAGCCTTATCTCGCAGTCATAACGGATGCTGTCGTGCGAGGTTTAAAACAGCTTAAAGAAGACCACAACATTATTCATAGAGATGTGAAGCCGACTAACATTCTTGTTTCGACAAATGGTTCAGTGAAATTGTGTGATTTTGGAGTTAGTGGAAATCTTGTTGCCTCAATTGCACGCACAAATATTGGATGCCAATCCTACATGGCACCTGAGGGAATTAAATCTGTTAACCCTAATGATGCTATTACCTATACTGTGCAGAGTGATATATGGTCATTAGGTCTTAGTATTTTAGAAGTTGCTAAAGGCTCTTACCCATATCCTCCTGAAACGTATAGCAACATTTTTTCTCAGCTTAGTGCAATTGTTGACGGTAAACCGCCCTCTCTACCTGCAGACAAATTTTCCCCTATAGCGAGATCTTTTGTAGATGCTTGCTTGAACAAAGTACCTGAATTTCGCCCGACATATGCTAAGCTTCTTGCTCATCCATGGCTTTCAAAGTTTCGGGATGAAAATGTCGACGTGGGAAACTTTGTGAAAGAGGCATTACAAAGAAAGGCAGAGGCTAATTTGTCGTCGAGTCCCGAGTTACCTGCGCTTCATAGAGGTAGTGTTTCTTCAGATAACCCCGTAAGCACCTAGGTTCTCTAGCATTATGCAATATTACTTGTTTGCGACTCTTTAGTCTCTCAAGTTTTATCGGTGACTCTGTGTATTTTAGGATAAAATCAATAAGAATAAAATAATTATATAATGAGCCAGTTACAATTCATCCTGCTCTATTGGTTTCACAGAATCCTTGCTAAAGACTGAACTTTTGAAAGACTCCATTCTTTTGCTCTTTTTAAGGTCCAGCTCTTTTTCCATTATTTCAATCTGTTTCACGAGTATGTCAAGAGTATTCAAATAACTCTCAACTTCGGTTCCCTCCTCAGACTTTGCACTAAGAATAGTAACACTAAGCTGTATTGATTTTTCCAGCATAATTTCCAGCCTTTTCTTTTCTTCAATTTCACTAGCTAGCATTTTAGCAAGTTCATCCTGAGCTGGCGTAACGTCAATGCCTTGATTTGATGCCTCCTTAAGTATTTTTTGGAAATTTTCGTTATCCTGTTCCGGATGTTTCATTATTCGTTCCTTAGCCAACGTGATCTTCTCCGTCAGATTTTGGAACACTTTACCACGCTCCCCACTTAGCGTAACTTTAACACGAGGGGTGTGCGCTTCTAATAGCTTTTTCGCTTCTGCAAGTTTCTTCTTCAATTCCTTCATGGAAGCCTGAAAACCTTCAACATCGACCCATTCTAAGGACTCGCTAACAGTCGCAAGTAGTTCATTATTTTCCAACTCCACGTTAGAAGCGCTCTCAGCTTCATCGGAAGAGACAGCAATCTCCTTAATTCGATATAGCGTTGCCTCAAGCTCATTACGCACAGCCTCTTTCATTACTCTTTCACGATCTACCTTGTCTAGCTGGTTGATTCGAGATTTAGAATATTCTTTTGAAGCCGCACCCATCGGACGTGGACCCAAACTTTTCAATTTCGAAGACAAGATTTTCTTGGTAACTACAGCCTTTGCTTCGGTTTTAGAATTGTCAGATTCTTTGGGTGCTTCCTTTGATGTTTCTGTACTAGAAGAATCTGATGTACTCGCTGATGATTCAGAAGAACCAGTTGAAAACAAACTAGAGGTTGTTTCAGGAGATTCCTGACGTTCCGTAGTCTGAAATTCCACCCAAATATCGACCAGTTTGATTAATCGAGAGTGGGTAAGTTGAAATGTTACATTAATACTTAGCGCGCTGTCGTCTATGTCTTTTCCGAGTTTCAAGCCATCAATCGCCTTTCTGACTTGATAAACGCCATATTTTGCAAAGTTCCGCCCGTTTTCTGAGATTGTCAAATCAAATTCATCAAAGTCTTTCAAGTTCTTAATGTCGAGAGAAATTGTCTTGAAGGAATTCAAAGGAGAACCACGAGGAAAAAGGGAAATTGAACTAGCAGGCTTGAGACTAAATTCTGCGCCATAATCCCAAAGGGCACGATCAATAACAGTGACATTTTTACTTTTAAACATTTTAGAAATTCCAACGCCTCGAAGCGTAGCGCCAAGAACGGCGGCTTCGTCGGTATTAACATTTCTCAAAATTTTGTCCTCAAATTCTTCTTGAATAATTTTTTGGATGAAAGGAACGCGAGTTGCTCCTCCCATAAAAATAATACCCTCTAGATCCCCCCATGGAAGATCTTGCTTGTTAACCAAATTTCTTTTCAAGGCTGTATAAATAGGTTCTTTAACGCGAGAAGTTTCCTTAGAAAGCTCTTCGTCAAAATCAGCTCTATGAAATTGACCTCGGAAATCAATTTCCTCATATACCGATTCAATTCGAGAGAGGACCTCAGTATTGGCACTGATAATTGTTTTAACCCTTTCTGCTTCTTTCCAAAGTTTGCTCATTGCCCTCGGATCTTGAAGTAAAAGGTCACGCTTAATCGAGGGATTCTGACTAACTAGAATTTCAATGAGTTTCTCTTTGATGATCTCTGTATAGTAAAGCCCGCCCAATTGGTCGTCATATCCAACTCCCTCGACATCGATAAGTACTGAAGAATTTTCTTCGCTGATAGACACCAAAGTAGCGGTAGTAGATCCGGCGCCCATGTCATATATAAGAAAATACGAAGGGGTTGCTGAAAATTGACGGTTAGACGCAAAGTTAGTCGCGACAGCAGAGCCTGATTCCACTAGTGACACTAAGGGAAGCCCGGAAAGTTCAACAGCATCTTCAACAGCTTGTCTTTGGTGGACGTTAAAATAAGGGGGAACGGTCACAACAACTCCTTTCACTTTTGAGTCACCATTGCTAGAAAGCATCTGTTTGGCTCTGCTCTTAATGTCGAGAATACTCATTCCCAATATCTCCTCAACGGGATAAGAATCCCCAAGGATAGAAAATGAAATAGTTGAACGATTATTGCTTGATGTGACCAGCTTGACACCAGGATTAAGCTCCTCGTAACTATTCACAGCAGCTGAATCTTTAATCAAAGCTGATCCCAATAGAGGCTTGAAAAAGAACGGCGATTGAGTTGGAAATCTAGTCATCAGATTGGCTGCAGAATTGCCATAATACCGTTCAATTCCTCCAGAACCAGGGGCATCCTTAAAAGTCAACCCAGACAAATCTTTTCGCTTCGAATCAGCCGTCAATACCATTTCAAAAGGAACGCCTGGCGCAAGCAAGCATGCTTTAGTAAATTGTTGACCATAGTCAATGCCCAGTAGCGCAGCTTTACATGCTCCCAGAAAAGCGCAAAACAAAAGAGCTATAGAAGAAGCCAAAAATCGCATATTCGAATAGAGTCTTCTTGAGACCAAAGCAAGTTGAGGAGGAAAAAAAAGTGAGTACTTCGGTATCAGGAATCAAGTTATTTGTTTCTTGCAAGTAAAAGTTATATCCTCTGCTTCGAAGTTAAGTGCAAAGAACAACTAATCAATAACATGTAGGGTTAGGAATAGTTCTTTTGTGTTTTTTGCAGCACAGAAATGGGACGAAAAATAGAAAACAAACCGCCGCCAAATGGTAACCCGCCATGATTCGCAAAGGCATATCAAAACTACAGCTGAATAACGGTAATGAAAAGACGCGTCGACTTGATCGCAGCATTGTATTTCACAGCAAAATGCCCCTTGTTTGAAACTCGTTTTTTAGTAATGTATGGGATCTTATGTTTCCATATCTGTACATCATCTTTAATAGTCTCCTTCATTCTCATGACAGTAGTGTCTATCAATTTAATACACACCGGAAATAGTAAATGTAAACTAGAAAGGATTTCAAATTTGAAAATTAGATATTATATTAACAATAGTACTAGTAAATAGGAAATATGAGGATTAAAAGTTTTTCTCTGCCAAATGAAGAGCGAGACTTATCAGACGAAATATAATGAGACGCACATTGCAATAAGTGCCGTTGAGAAAGTAAGTGAGTGAGCGCCGTTGCTTGAGGTAGCATTGACAGAAGTAGATGCTGCTTCACTAGAAACAGATGTACCGGTGGTGCTAGATGTGACCATAGTATTGGCGACATTAGCGCTGGAGCCGTTAGAACCAGTTGAGCCGGATCCAGAACTGCCAGAACCATTGAATCCAGAACCAATTGCACCAGAATCAGAGTTGCCGGATTCATTTGAACCAGAATCAGAGTTGCCAAATCCATTGGAATCAGGACCATTCGAACCAGAGCCAGAGTTTCCAGATCCAACGGAACCTGAAGCAATTGAACCAGGGTTGTCGGAGCCATTTGAACCAGAGCCAGAGCTACCAGATCCGTTAGAACTAGAGCCAGACTCGCCAGAGCCATTGGAACCAGAACCAGAGCTGCCAGATCCATTAGAACCAGAACCATTTGAAATAGAACCAGAGTTGCCAGGTCTGCTAGAACCAGAACCAGAGTTGCCAGATCCGTTAGAACCAGAACCAGAGGTAGAGACAGTGGTGCTAGAAGTTAAACTAGCAGATCCAGAAACAGTACACGAAACTGTTCCAGAAGAAGTTCCTGTCATAGAAAGGCTGCCAGACTTAACGGTAGAAGCAGATCCAGCGAGAGATCCAGTAACAGATGCATCACCAGATTTACTAGTAGATACAGTTTCAGAAATGGGTACAGACACAGAAGAACTGCCAGACTCCCAGGTTGATGCAGAAATATAACCATTACTTGACTTGGTACCAGAAGCAAAACTAGTGGAGGATGCAATGGAAGACATGGAAGAGCTTAAACGAGTGGTGGTTTTCGCATCAGAATCTGAAGAGGTATTAAAGACTATAGATGAAGCCCTAGAACCAGTCAAAGTAGAACCAGAGCCAGAAGTCGTGACACAGGAAGTAGCTAAATCAGCAGATGAAGAACCAGAAGCACCGGAGGAGGCAGCAGAAGAGACTGCAGAACCAGTGGATGAAGCGCCAGAAGCACCAGAGACATCAGAAGAAATAGCGGAACCAGTGGATGAAGCACCAGAAGCACCGGATAAGGCTGCAGAAGAGGTGGCGGAACCAGTTACGGTAGAACCAGAAGCACCAGATGAAGCACCAGAAGAAACAACGGAACCAGTGGATGAAGCACCAGAAGCACCAGATGAAGCCACAGAAGAAATAACAGAACCATCACACGACACAACAACAGCAAGAGAAGAGGCTCCAGAAGACACCAAGGAAGGCAGGTACACAGCAGAAGGAACAGTAGCCTCACATA
>JAKVQY010000353.1:0-15773 GCA_030463045.1 Geotrichum macrosporum
AAAGCGCCTTCCATTAGGCCACATCCCTCATCCTCTCCTAGAGATGATTCAGCTTAGATTATTTGTCTATGTTCATTAATGTGTCAATTACCACTTTGTTTTACAGGCATTTTCTTTGTTTTTGTCACATGTTTGAAAGAAAGAAGCGGAAAAGGCAAAAATCAGCATTCATGAGAGCTAAAATTAATTGAGCTTACAGCTTGTAAGTATGTAATTGAAAGTATATTTATATGAAGTGAAGAGAATATTAAGTCTCAAGCGGAATTTGAAACCTGGAGTAATTGTAAAAGACAAATCAAAATATTAACTTTTTCAAGAATCAAAGGCAGCTGATATGCTTTCTCGAAAGCGAAATTAAAACAGTGTTGTTCAGAAAAAAAAAAGAATTCGTACTAAATGCGAAAAGTCTATTTAAGCCGTGTTAATAAATAAAATCTACAACAAAATAATAAAAATGGGCAAGCTACAAAGCGTTCTGCTATTTAGCATTTAGTTAAAAATTCAAGTTAAGAATAAATCTTCCATCGAAATGCAGTATCGGAAGAAACAAAGACGCATAGCCACTTTAGTGAGTCAGCGTTCAAGTATAGAGCTCATAACTAGCTACAATTATTAACAATTTCTAGCCGCTACATTGGTCACGATATCTTTTTTCTAATTAACAATTTTTTTGGGCCTTTCTTACCTGTCGTCATTCAAATTTCCATGATTTCTACATTTAGCAAAGTAGTGCATATTTTTATGCGCATGTGTTGGAAGCTTAGTTTTTGTAAAGCCTTAGTTTTACTCCCAATTTGACTACAGCTATTTTCTCTAGTAACTTAACAATGTGGCTAGCATGGAAATTAAGGAGTCTAAAAATTATTTATAAAACGCATGAGTCGCTGATTGTTAAATCAAGTTTTTTTTTCGTCCAAATCTTTCGTTCTTAATTTTTATATCTAAGCTTTTCTTAAAACCAAACTACAAATTTATAATGAAGACTTTGACATCAGCTATTAGCATTTTTGCCGCCCTTACCTCTGTGGCCTCTACCAGTACCTTCGATTTTTACGCTAATCCCGTTGGCACTCAAGATTTTTATCCCCTCTTCATGGACAACGATTTGTATTTTTCTTTTGACGAAATCACACCCGGAAGTTCATTACAGTGGAAGAGTTTTTTGGGCAATACAGTTCAACTTGTCTCAAATAAGATGCTTTATTTGAACGTTTTCAACAACACATTGCGATTCAATTCAAATGATGATAGCAGTTTTGTCTCACCTCATGGGATTCCTACTATTGCTGTTGAGGATCAAGTGTATAACCAAGTCGAGTACCAGCATGAAGGTTTCTCTCACGTGACAGAATTTTGTGCGATTACTGCACCTTCAGGAAAAGAATTTAACCTTTATGTTCCTCCAACTGGCCAAGCCTGCTCAGACCTTCACATGACCTTTCCAGTTAATCTCTATACCAACTACAGTTTTATAAATTAAATTTGGAGTGATTACTAGAAATTCGCAGTTAAAACGGTTGAAATATTGGCCTTCGACTCGTACTGGTTCTAAGACAAAAAATTATTATAAAAAATAAGTAGCTGCTACGGGATTTTCTCGATTAAAATTAAGCCATATTATTACTCAAATTCCTGAAATCTAATGCATTGTACACTGAAATAAAGAGATGAACATGTGATAAATAGTTCAAGTTTTGATAGTGAGGCGGAGAATAACTCTTCTCTCGAAATTTGAGTCGTTACTGTAACTTACAGACTATATTTGCTATATATTAAATTTGAGGAAGCAATATATGGATAGAATGCAATTTAATATACTGCATATGAACTGAAACAGTTGGAGTCGTTAATTTATCTGGCTAGGTATAGAGGCATTGACATTGTTTAAATACTGACAAGCGTATTCACTCTGACCTAATAGATGGAAGTGGTAAAAATAAGTACAAAAATTCATAAAACATAGTGTTAGTTATCAGGAAGTCAGTTTTTAGTTTAAGCATAGTCCAAGGGGCAGATTTATCCTGATCATTCAATAATCAAATGTCGTTGAAAAAATAAGTTGCACTACTAATACAATCAACCCGGAGCGAAGAAACAAGCACCATGGAGCTACCCAGGATCTTACCTATAATACTTGGTATGGTACGGACCCGAAGTAGGATGTGGGAAGATGATTAACTATATAACTATGATAGACCTAACATAACTAAGAGTAAGAATAAACAGATATATCATGTTAGGTCATCATACATGACGTGTGTGAGGCCACTACTGGAGTACAATTTAGAAATTTGGCAACAAAAATTCAACGCGACAAGCAATAAATTAGCAGTATACAAAATAAAGGGCTGGGACGGAGAAGTACACTAATCAAAGTTATCTAAGTTGAGGCACGAATACCAAATGTAAAGGAAAGAATTGATTATGTGCTACCACGAAAATGGTCAAACTATTTTTGGTCTATGTGACACAAATCCATTTTTGAAAATCAGGAAAATAATTGAAACCAGGTTGAAATATTTTTTGATGCCCTATGTACAAAGCATTCTAGACGATGTTGGCATTAACCAAGAGCTGCTAAGCGTTGAAGCGTTACCACCAGGTCTAACCTATTGGGCAAGCAAGAAAGACCAAACTGAATGCAATATTAAATGGGTTGCACACTGGAAAAACCAAAACATAGATTGGCTAAAAAAACACTTAAGTAAAGAGCAAATGGTACAGACATATAAACAGGCACTCCAAGCAATACCAAAGTATTGAAATTTATTATAAACGACCTTCTTCGTTATGGAACTACAAGTACCCTCAGCGAAATAATCCAGGTTTATACTGGTCATGCTGCCATTGAGGAATGGTTTCAAATGTACAATATTGACAAAGACACATAATTGTAAATGCTATCAGGTAGAGACCACAAAACACATCTTACCTGAATGCCCAATACTTGAAACATCAACGAAAAATCCTCAGAAATGTCTTTCATAGGTTGGAAATGTCAAAATTACTTAACAGCAAGAACGAATTGCAAGCTATCGCATCCTACCTCCGAAAATCCTAAAGTATATGACTACTTTCGGGCGTTTGAGTGGGTATGCCTAACAGCTTTCATCTTACTTAAACTGGCTTCTATCTGAGGAAACGAGCTAGTTTTATGCAATTTGCTTCTTATATTATTATGTTTGGCTTGTATATTTGTTTTCAACGTTATTACTGCCTTACTGGAATGTAGAGGTATATTTCGGGCTGAAATCGAGGTTACTTGACTTGGTAGTGAAAATTAAATGTAGAAAACAGGAAACAGTACAATCTGTGTTTTAATCATTTTGTTTCTTATTGTCAAGGCAATGAGCAACTCAACGGCATCCCAAATATGGATGCTAACGCAATGAGAAGCTAGCGTGTTGTGTTATTAGTAGGGCCCTGTGGGGGCAACAAAGCTGACAAAGTCAAGTAGATACGTACAGATTTTTCCACAAACTTGGGACTGCAAATCAAGCATTATGGGCATTTCAGTAAGCCCCTTTTACACTCAATGGCCAAATGGAGGTGCAAAAACGGCTTACCGATAAGTACAACGCAGAGAAAGCAAAGTATTCATTCCTTGAAAAAAGTGATTCCTAACTGCTTTTATCCATTGCTTTGTCGCAATATCAGTTAAAAAAATATAGAGGAAATTTGCTCAAAATGATGGAAGATATAGGGAATATTTGCTAGGACTTTTCATCTATCTTGTCAGGTTCAGACCTGATGGGCACTTTCAGAAAGTCACAGAAGAGACCTTCAGAGAAATGAGTGATGTGTGGGAAGAAGATATGAAAAGAGATGTGCGCGTAATAAATAGTTCAAGTTTTGACAGTAAGATAGAAAATAACTCTTCTCTCGAAGATTGACTCGCTACTGTGAATTACAGACTATATTTGCCATATATTAAATTTAAGATTTAATAACTATTAATATTGTCATGATTCAAGTTTAAGGTGATTTAAAAACTACTTTCTTGTTTCCTCAAGCTTTTGATAGAAAATTTTGTATACTAACCTAATCAAGGCTTCATGTAATAATTACCTGTAAAATATAACTGCTTTAGTTTCGGAAACCCTCTTGGAAAAACAAAAATAGGAACCGAACTTTTTGCTTTACCGCGATGCAGTTTTATTCATATTTATAACATTTGCAAGAACTGGTATAGACAAAATTTAAATACTAAAAGGCTGAACAACGTACTTCTTTCTTCTGATTGCCAAGCAAAAATATAAACGCATTTTTATTGAAATTGGTGTTTAATAAAGCTAATACACTAAAACATAATTACTGACTGCTACAAGTAATTCACATTATTCACCAGATGAAACTCAGTTTTCAATGGAGTATAATACTACCTCAATATCATGTGGATCATTGGCTTTATCTGGCTGTGAAAGCACTAAATTGTAACCTGGTCCATCGGAATTTGGCACAAGAAGAAACTTTGTCATTTCTATGTCTTTCCCTCCAGATTTGACAGCATACTCAATAATGTTCATTCGATTGTCTTTTATCAAGCCAAAGTGGATAGCAGAACTTTGAGCTCCAAAGTGTAGTTTTTCATCAAAAAATCCAAGATACTCGCTATTACTAGTAATAAAATGTTTCTTATCCCATATTTCCTAAAAATGGTTTTTCTTCCAGGAAACCTTCATGGGTGTACCTGATCCAGGTTGAACAAGGACAAAATTCTTGCTCAAAGCAAACAATGACAGGTTATCAAATTCGGGACGGGGGCTGGAGGTGTACAGATTCATTGATGAAGCTCCTGTGATAATGGAAAACGTAACTGTCAAAACAGTAGAAAGTAGCATTGTGATTTTTCTTGTAAAATGGAAATAAAAGTGAGTTTGAAAAGTTTACTGAATGAAAGAAAAGTTGCTAAATATAGTTGTATTTTTATTTGAAAAAAAGTCACCTTCAAGAAGATTATATACTGTTTGATTTTGTTCCTAAAGAAAACCTCACTCTCTCCTCCTCATTTCTGATCTCTGAGTTTTTACGTTTATCATTCTCGAAAGAGTTTGCTTGGTCAGCGATATTAGAAAAATCGACTAGTAGCTAAATTAGTATTAGGCGTACTTTCGCTATTCTTAATCTAGTGACTCCAGTCTTGGTCTAGTTGCTAAAGATATTATAAAATATGAAGCATAAATTTGAAGTATTTAGCGAAGCGAAATTATTTTGACAAAAATTATGACCGCTTTTGAATGAAAAATTAATAGCCCAAGGTTTTTTCCCACAACGTCCCACAAATATAGCACTCTTTTGGCGCTAGAAAATTTTAGAATCGCAGTCTATTGCAATTCTAACAAAGGAATTCAATGTAAGGCATAAAATTTTTGGGGCATTTTAAGTTAGCTGAGATTTCTTGTACAGAATCTTTTTGGACGTTTTTTTCAACATTAATAGGTGCTTACAGATGCAAATTAAGATGTATGAGAACAAACCATAAATATTCTTTATAACTTCTGCGCAGGAATTACGGCCTGATATAGAATGCAAAGTAGTTCTTTTCTTCATTTTTGGAAGAATTTAGCAGGGTGGGTTCTCTTCAAACCTCTGGAACTTTTTCCAGTTAGTGAAAGTAATTTTGATGCTAACTATTTGTGTCATCGAGACACTTCTACTGCTTAGCGGACAAATTTTAAAATTTTGACTTGGGTCTCAGCTATCTATAGCTGTCGTTAGCAATTGAAATTCATTCCGGAATAACTACAATCGCGTTTTTATGTCACAGCTTATAGAGTTACATTAGCTACTCTACATTTTTTTGGAAAAAAGAGTTAATCTTTACATTGCTATTTTCAGTTGAGAAATTAATCAAAAGTTATCTCTTTTTATGTTTGTTTCCTGTATATTAATTATTTTTCGGATGAGTTTTTTCTGATAAGTGAATATAACCAGCCTCAAGTCTGCCCAGATAGAGCACTGTGAATTGTGCAAAAGAAAGAGGTAAGGATTAGACTTTTGACAAGACACAGAGTCAAAACGTGGGGTCAAAGGAGCAATTTTAAAATCTGTGTGATGCGACGGAAATCGAAAAACTTAAGATACTACGTCACTCATCTAAAATACCTGAATTAAACTACAGAGTCATTGCAGAGATGATATGAGACACATGTGCAACACTCATTCATACACTATAGCTCAATTGAGTTAACGTGAACACTCATCATATTTGTACTTCAATCGCATCAAATTTTCACTCATATTGGAAAGAATAATCATGTTTTTTCATTCAGTGGAACACTTCTTTACTATGAACCCCCGAGCTGTACCTTTAATACGCATTCATGCGGTTGAAATAAGAAGAAAATCACTTTAACGAAAGAAGAGCGTTATGGAATCCACTTTGCATAAGAAATTACAGAAAGTATGCGGATGTTCTTCGTGCCATGTCAGAGGTCCCAAATTTTATATGTAACTCAAGCATTCAAGGACCCATTGTAATCCAGACCATGTCGGCCACAGGGCAGATTTCATGCATTTGATCTTCGAGTGAAGAGCTATTTTGTTTTGTTATATTAATTGTTCTAAGGAATACTTCTTGTCTATCATAATTAGTGAAATGTGTTGACAATTCAACACTTTACTATAGTTCACATGATTTTTACATTTTTACAACCTTCAGCAAATACGTAAATAAACCAAAAAATTTCAAGGTCCTTAAGTGATCTATCAATTTTATTTAAATCAATACGAATTTACTTTTGTGAGGACAGCAGGGATATTTCCAGAGACTCGATCTGTACTCTAAGTAAACTTATTAATGTACAATGTTTTGCAAAATTAGTAAGAGTAGTACTACCAAAAACTTGCAATATCTATTTCTTGCAATATCACCAATTCCATACTTTTGCCAAGGTAAGCCGAATTGTTGTGGTAGAAGCAACTGCATATAAAACTTGGCGAGTCGAAGGTTTGAATCGAAACATTAGGTCAACACCTCGCTCCAAAAATACTTGATTTCTACTGAACAAATTTTGCTACGCGCCAAACAAATTTGTTTGCAAGTTCAAAATATTTTAAATTCTTCGATGTTCTTTTCCAAGCTGGGGAAGGGCAAAGATGAGCCCGGAGCCTCATCCACTTCGCGTACATCTGATAGTCAGATAAAAATTAAAAAGGTAAAAGTTCCTGCGCGTCAGGCTCTAGAGCGAGATTCGCCACTTTTACGTTCTGGCTCTACTACACCAAAACGCGACCGCACATTGGACATTGAAGATAAGGGGCATTCAACAAAGTCCAAAAGAACTGCGACAGTATCATCCTCTTCTTCTTCGTCTAGAAATGCTGGAAGAAGGAAACCGTACCCTGATTTAGCACAGCTTAATCGAGTTGTTTCGTCTAGCTTGGATCGTGACGACTCTTATGAAGCTGACCTTACTAAAATAGTTCCGTCAGCTCCACCAGTAGCTGAAGAGCGCGATCTTTATCTTGGAGATACACCAAATGTTGAAATTATTGATTCCCAGACTCTAATGCAGTATGCAGCTTACGAGCCATGTGAGTTAATGAATCGGGAACATCCTGTAACTCGAGCTAACGTAGTTTATAGACTTTCAAACTGATCCTAAGTTGGTTTTTGAGTTGGCCATGCCTTGTTCAAATAGTACTGAAAGGTATGCGTAACTCGTCCTGCTTTCTAAGATTACATCTAATACATTGAACTCCAAGATACTGTGCCGCCAAACCAAAAACGTCAGGAGAGTATGATCCAATAATAGAAGCCGAATTAGTAATGGCTTTAGTTGCCCAACATATAGTGCCTGCAGAGTATGCAAGTGAAATCAAGCATCCCTCTCTTGAAGACTGTATTACAAGGAGATTCCGACGGGCTGTTAAACGAAGCGATCCAGAAAAGTTCACTGCAAGCGTTACTGAATACAATACCTTGATAAGCAACCTGCGAAGAAAGGGCGAAATAAAAGATAAGCTGCAGAATGATCAGCAACTTTCCGTCCAAGTTTTTCGGGCATTATTAAACCAATCTTATAGTAGGGTTGTGTCGCCAATGTCTAAGAAACTACGAGACTATGAAGCTTTCTCCAACAACGTATATGGTGAAATTTTACCAGAATTTACCACTAGACTGTTTCGGGAAACCGGACTAAGGTCATCTTCTGTTTTTATTGATTTAGGGTCTGGTGTTGGAAACTGCACGTTGCAGGCGGCCTTAGAAATTGGCTGCGAGAGTTGGGGTTGTGAGATAATGGAGACTGCATCTTCATTGGCTCTCAAACAGAAGCACGAGCTCGAAGAACGGGCAAAAATGTACGGTATTAGATTAGGCGAGACACATCTGATATCAGCTAGCTTTGTACATAACGAGGATGTTCAAAAAGTGGTTTCGAGAGCAGACGTTGTATTTGTGAACAATTACGCTTTTGATGAAAAACTTAATAGTCATTTGATTGACATGTTTCTTGATCTCAAGGAGGGTTGCAAAATTGTATCCCTCAAGTCTTTTGTGCCCTCAGGCTATATTATCTCGGAACACAATATTGAATCACCACTTAACCTACTGTCTGTTGAGCGAAAGGAATTTCCTTCAGGTAGTGTGAGCTGGACAATGACACCTGGACCGTATTATATTTCCACAGTGGACAGATTAAGAATAAAAGCATATTATGAGGGCCCTCGTCGAGGTAGGTAGATTTTTGCCCAGTTTCGTAAGTATGGGCCATTCGGGAAACCTGAAAATCATGATGCTAGCTAAACCCACGAAGGGCAAATATTATCTCAAATGGACTCACGAGTATATGTGTATATACCAGTAATTTGAAGAGGAGGACAATTTTAAGTAAATTACTGGGCTTTTAAGTTATTGTTTATATTATATATTTTACAGAGCGTGCAAAAATGGCTTTTAGCTTTCGAGACAAGCCGTTATTAATAAATCAATCCAAGATATCGTTGGTGGTACTAGAGGGAATCTGTTTTTGTTTTGTAGAACTCCCAAAGGGGCCATTTAAATTATGACGATGTTAATTTTTGCTCAATTACCAACATTATTTTTAACAAGGAAAAGGACACCTCCTCCAACTCCATATTTCAACAACATACAGAAGCCCTCTCGGCATACGGAGTATGCTTCACTTTTTTCATATATTTACTATTCAGTATTGAAAACCGAACGAAACAGCTATGGAAACATTGGAAATTCACTCTAAATCTTTTTTAATTAAATGGTTGGCTGCTTCTGAGAACTCATCAGTGGTATGGCAAATCAAGCCAATCAAAAAGTCAATGTGAGTGTGCATGCTAGGCAGAGTAAACATCTGCTTCTAACTTCAAATTTTTAGAAACCTAGGTTTCTTTCGCAGTATTGAAGACCATGAGGGCCGACGAAACAGTGAGATTGATCTTTCGGGGGCCAGTGCGCCTCGTAAGTTCAGTACGACGAACGCCAATGAGCCAATTGAAGACCGCTTGAGAAAGAACGGTCTTGAAAAAGTTCACTGGCATGGTAAATGCCTTCCTGATGAGCTTTTGCGGGGCTCCTACGACATTGGTATTGGCCAAGGAGGAATGTATGCAATGGTATTTGACAACACTTTCTCGAAAAGCACCTCCAAAACAGTCCATTTCAGCCAGCGAGTAGTTAGTGCTGGCACAGAGGGGAGCTCCTCGGCAAACTTGAGCTTGAGCGCTCCTTCTGGTAAGACAGCAGACACTATTTCTTTAAATTTAGGTGCAAAGGGCGACATTGTAAAAACCAAGGAAGGCTTACAGCCTAGTTGTATTAGTGACGGGAGGCATTTAAGAGGAGTCATGCTTAAACGGCGGAGGAAGAAACTCCAAGGCTACGCCAGACGTTATTTTTCACTTGACTACAAATACGGAACTCTTAATTACTTTTCGTCTCAAAACTCGTCCATCCTTCGCGGATCCATGCCTATCAAGCTGTGTGTTGTTTCTGCCCGTGAAAGCTCACGCGACATTTACATTGATTCAGGCATGGAGCTCTGGAATGTTAGAGCGTTGGATTCTACAGACTTCAAAACCTGGGTGGCTGCCCTGGAAGTGGCGAGACTCGGTGCTTCTGCCATTGCCAGTGGCCCCCAGCAGTACTCGCAGCTTTTACTTAGCTCTATGCCAACATCTGCCGTCGCCAACAGACTTTCTTACTTGCTAAGTAATGGAATAGGAGGCAAAGAATTAACTAACGCTGGCCTGCCACAACGTAACGATGCGAAATTATGGGAACGTGTTGAAGTGCTGGTAAAAAGACTTGACGATACTACATCAAACCTGTCTAAAGCAACTCAGGAAGGAAACCAAACAGATACGCAAGAGAAGTTAGAGGAGAACAATACAGAGATTGGTCTGAAGCCTTCTTCCGCTGGAGTACAGCGGCGGCCTTCATTTTGGAAGCGTAGAGCTTCTCGACAATCTGCTCCGGTTTTGCCATCCATATCAACTAAGGATGCTCTCCAAGATTTAGGCCCCACGGATGCGCCTCCCTTGCCAGCATCACCACTTTTGCCTCAAATTATGCTTGACAGCTCTTCTGAAGAAATTTCAAAGTTAAACCTAAAAACAAATGGCCCCTTAAAAAACCTGGGTTTAGCCAAAGTTTCAGTTGAACTTCAAGTTCTTCTGAATGATTTCAAACAAGTTTTGGCAGAATCCAAAGAAGCTGGCCAGTTTGTGGGACGACCAAGAGTATCAACGGATGCTATGAGTATACTTTCGGATGAGTTTTTTGACGCTGAAGAGGATTCCAATGAAAATCCTGATGGTGTAGTATACCTGGTACAGGACGAATCGAGTTCAAATGAGGAGGAAAATTCTTCAAATCTTGATGACTCTGCCAGTGAAGATGAAGTCCCATTCACGGCATCGAGCTCACACCTTCCCACGGCTCGTAATGAAACTCATATTGATGAAGCAGATAGCGGTTCCCAGCTTTACCCCTTGACAATGCTTAAAACCCTGCCTGTTCGACGTAAAATTGTTCCTCTTGCTACTGCCAATCCTCCAAACTTTTTGACAATAATCAGAAAAAATGTTGGGAAGGATCTAACTTCTGTAGCAATGCCAGTGACTGCTAACGAGCCACTGACTATTTTACAGCGATTCACCGAAATGTTTGAACATACCGAGTTATTGGACAAAGCACTGACATTTTCTGAAAGCTCTGCAGAACGTATCTTGTACATTGCAACGTTTGCTGCAGTTTTTTGTGCATCGACGAGAGCCAAGGAGCGTGCCGGCAGAAAGCCATTTAATCCATTACTTGGAGAGACTTTTGAATTGGTGCGTAAGGACCAAGGAATGCGTTTGATAGCAGAAAAAGTGAGTCACCGCCCACCTATTATGGCTATTCAGGCGGAGTCGCTAGGATGGACAGTGCAGTACTCTCCGAGCCCTCACCAGCAAATATGGGGTAAATCAGTTGAACTAGTTAATAAGGGTACAGTCCGATTTACAGTCAATTCAAGCGGTGAAGTTTATGAATGGAAGTCGCCTACAACGTTTTTGCGAAATATCATTGCCGGAGAAAAGTATTCAGAACCAGTAGGCAGTTTAACTGTATCATGCTCCAATGGGTGGAGATCTGTATTTGAGTACAAGGCCGGGGGTATGTTTTCTGGAAGAAGCGAGGACATTAAGGGCAAGGCATTTTCTCCTGATGGAAAGGAAGCTAGCGGTTTTGAAGCCATAGGTAAATGGACTACTGGCGTTGATCTCACAACACCAAAGGGAAAAAGTACTATATGGAATGCAGGTCCTCTCATTGATGGATTTTCAAAGAGATTTGGGTTTTCAGAATATGCTTCTACTTTGAATGAAATAACAGAAGTTGAGGATGGCCTCATGGCACCTACAGATTCGCGTCTAAGACCTGACCAGCGTATGTACGAGAATGGAGACACAGATGGGGCAGAGAACAAAAAGGTAGAGCTTGAGCAACATCAGAGAGATCGCCGCGGCGAGTTGGAGCGAACGGGCGAAGTTTATAAACCAGTGTTTTTTGATCCTCCTGTCGCGGGACGTGGTGACGATGATATCTGGAGCTTGAAGAGCGGACGAGAGAACTACTGGGAACGGCGACGACGCAATGATTGGAAAGACGTAGTTGATATTTTTGCTCAAGTGTCTTGATACAGTCGTGAATTTGTATAATTGACTTTTTTAATTAAATATTTTATTTTACTGCGGTATCCCCTCTGCAGCGCATCAACTTAAACTAATTTTAGCAATACTTGTAAATACTAGAAATGCTCCTATAAAGTAGGCCCAGTTGCCAGACCTCGAATTAAATAAAGCATCACCGGCAATTGATAAGGGAATAGTAGCAGAGAGTCCCACAGTAACAACCAAGGGAGAAGTCAAAAGTACTGCCCATGCCCAACATAAATCAGAGACAATTGTTGTCATTGCGTTGAGGGAGACAATAAGCCAGACATGTGGCGTGGGAGGGAGTTGGAACTGCTCGATTTTGAGAATATGGAAAAGTAGTATCACAGGCCAAAGAAAAACAGTATTGAAAAGGCCAACAAAGCCAAAGAAATAATGCATATTAATGCGAGAAAATACATCGTTAGAGTCTGTACCTTCTAAACGATACTTCAGTAAAATTGTGTAGAGTCCATATAAAACCGCGCTGCCCAATGCCATGATATTTCCAGCCCAAACATGCTCCGACGTATTAGAAGATGGCGTGGTGGAGCTAGGGGAGTTTAGCATGAGAATCAGCACGCCCAGCAAGGACACACCAAGAGTAACTAGTTTAGCTAATGTAACAACTTCGACATGGAATAATGCTCCGACCAGCAGAGTAAAAAACGAGGAAGTCGATGTGAGAATGGTAGAAGTGCCAACCGATGTATACGATAAGCTAGAGTTTGACAGGAAGTTTGCAAGGAACCACAGGATACAAAATTGAAGTGATAGAATTGCCGTTTCTCTCATAGAGAGGGATTGAGAAGCCGAAGCAATATTTTCATTTATCTCATCTGAATTATTTACAACTCTTGAATATGTATTGCCATTACCACCAGGAGAATCCTGGTGCCATGTCAATCCATACCGACGCGCCAGGGATGGCACAAGATAAATTGTGAACAGACTAGTGTTTAGATAAGTGATAAAGTACGGCTTCTGATATGTGCCGGATTCGAATATAGCCTGAGGCATAAATGAAGTTAGTACGTCTTTTTTCAAGAAAGCTCAAATAGAAATTTATAAACTGACATTTACGAGAAATCCTGATGACACCCATAGGACAACCACTAGAGCTAGCAATGCAAGCCCAAGGCTCCACCGCCTACTGGCGTAATAATTGACAGTAAGCTCTGGCTCTTCAATGACAAACTGGTCAAACGTAGTTAAAGAACTCTGCTCTTGTCGGCAGTCTATATGAGATCCAATTGCCATCTGATGTAATGTCTGATATAGCTTTGACCTCTATCGTGGCTAAGGCTTCCTCTTATCTCGGAGTTGTAGAAGGCGAGCTTTTTTTTGTTATTCCAGTTCCAATGATTTCCAGTCACATGACAATTATATCTTTCCGATTTTCAATTATTTCAAAAAGATCTTAGCTCTAGAAGAGGACGAAATTATCAATTCACTTTTCCTTGGAATGACTTTCGCCCTTTTATAGTTGGAAATACGATTCTATACTCCAACAACCCAGCTGCCCGCAGTTCTCTCTCAGTACGCTCCAGTCTTTCGTCTCTGGATTTAGAGTTTTAATTTTTGAGTCATAGCATTAACCTGTTTCGAACCATTCGAGGGAACTGGGACTCTTTTCCGCTGACTGACCAAATAAATACACTTCATAGCTGAGCTTTTTTTTTTTTTTTGGTCTCAACATATTCTGACCCGCCAACTAGTTGAAGCACTTAATTATATATCACTAGCAAGCATTATAACAAAATGAGTACAAAGGACAAACTTGAGCCTGTCTTTTATCCAGGCGCGCAACTGGCCAGTGATTCTGATGGTTACACATTTTTTTTTGACATTGATAACTGTAAGTGCCTAAGTCTTTGGCTTAACTTGAAGACTGTTTTTCGCTAACTATCATGAAGGTTTGTATAAGAAGTCTTCAGATATTCATGGGCTCATGCAAAAGCTCATTCACAAATACTTCGTTACCCATTTACAACTCGACGATGAATCTGCTGAATACCTGCACCATCAATACTATAAGGACTACGGGTTGGCGATTGAGGGTCTTGTTAGATTCCATAACATCAATCCTTTAGAGTATAACAAAGAAGTCGATGACGCGCTACCGCTGGAAAGTATTCTAAAGCCAGACCCTGAGCTTCGTGCTATGCTGCTTAGCATTGACCGCACCAAAGTCAAAAAGCTTTGGCTTTTCACAAATGCATATAAAACGCACGGACTCCGCGTGGTCAAGCTGCTTGGAATTGACGACCTTTTTGATGGAATTACGTTTTGCGACTACTCTAAGGTGCCTTTGATTTGTAAACCAATGACGACCATCTTTGAAACGGTTGAAAGGGAGTCAGGAACTTTGGATAGAACAAAATGTTTATTTGTGGATGATAGCTATATTAACATAAAAGCTGCGAAAGCTTTAGGGTGGCATACCGCTATTCAGTACTTGGACCCCACTGATCAAGTACCTGAAAAGCCAGCAGGAACCCATTTGATTCGAAATATCTTGGACATTAAAAAGGTGTTACCTGAGGTTTTCATCCAACAGAAAGAAGAAAAGGATTTATAAATATAGAATAAGGAAAGCAGACATATCTATAGAACCAATGATAATGCCAATATTGAGAAGAAAAAAAAGAAAAAAAGGAGAAGAAAATGAAAAGGCGGAAAAGAAGAACGCTTATTAGCGAACAACTGTTTTGGTGTGTTTTTTTACTGCCATGGCCCTTAACTTGCGGTTGTACCTAGAATTCTCGTTTTCATGGACCAGCTGTAAATGCCTTTTGAGCGAGTCTTTGCGAGTAAAAGGCTTGTTGCAGATAGTGCACATGGTCACTGTCACAGATCCATGTTGAGAGCGGGTGTGTCGGCTCCATTCGGACGCGGTTGCAAATCCACAGACGTGCCAGGGGCAATCTTGTTCAGTGCAATGGAAAGGACGCTGCACACGGTACGCATCCATATGCTCCGCAAGGCCCATAATAGTGCGAAACTGTTCACTACAATGAGAACAAAAGTAGTTTCCCTTTTTCCCAGGTAGCGCTTTCTCCATACGGGCAGCGCTTTTGCTCATTAACCGCACATGACCACCAGGTATGACTAATGGGTTCGTCCATGCTCTCGTTTCCTTAGAGGAGGAAGAAGAGGAAGAAAGTGCATGACTGGACATGCTGCGGAGGGAAGCAGATCCTGCCATTAAACTTAGTGCGTAGGTAGGCTGCTGGTGTTGCTGATGGCGATATTGCTGGTGCTGCTGCTGCTGCTGCTGATAAGAAGAATTTGGAATAAACAAAGAAGAAGAAGCAGAGGAAGGAGAGGAAGAAGAATAGTTGTAGGACTTGTCTAAATTCTTGTCTTCTTCATCCTCATCCTCATCATCTTCGTCAATATCGTGAGAAAAATAACCTGGGGCAGAACTCGGAGGAGACATGATGGCCATGGAGATGGGGACTTCTGGAGAGCACATGTGATCCGAATAATGCAGATAGGGAGCAGACGCCATAGCTGGGGCCGAGCGATAGGGTGCTGCGACCGAGGGGGAGTTGTGGTGGTACTGGTGTTGATTGTGGTGCTGCTGCTGATGGCTCATTAGTTGCATTGGCATG
>JAKVQY010000354.1:0-15743 GCA_030463045.1 Geotrichum macrosporum
GTGAATACGCCGAGAGATTAAACAAATTGCAACCTGTCATTGAGAAGGCAAGTAATGACTTGGAAAAAACAGTTCGAGCAAGAAACGAGCTTCTAGCACAACTTCAGTCTTTGGTAGCGTCCAATGAAACTCTTTTGAAGGAGGAAAAGGAAGCAACACAAAATTTAAAAACTAAAATGGCAAAGGTTTTAGAGACTAAGATTGAAATTAATGATATGCTTACGGGAGACGGACAACCTGTTGAAGATGGATCCACAACACCGCCAGCTCCAGTCGCAGACCAGGACAATTTCAAAGCCCAGACAGCTACAGCGTCGGATGAATATCGTCCACAACCCTTCATGACTGATATTGAGGCACCGGCTTATAGCCCAATTAGTTCTGACAGCGATTCAGATGATGATAAGCCTAAAACTACAAATTCTACTGTTGAAAAGAAAATAGTCAACCCTGGGTCTCTAGAAAAAGATGCGGAACCTCAAGCCAAGAAATCAAAGACTGCAAGTGAAGGTGAATCCTCAGTACCGACAGGGCTAGAAGGATTGGATCCAAAAGTTGCCCAATTCCTGTCAAATCTTGTACAAGGGAACACTTGAAATATAAACCTGATATTTATTTGATTTGATACTTTTTAGATTTGCTTGATATATTTTAAATTGCATGCCTCAAGCTGTAAGCCCTTTCCAGAAGATTACTTGATTGTGTGAATTTTAGCCGTTCTTAAACCGGGTAACTGTTATATATCATTCTTAAAATCCCTAAATGTGTTGACTGGGGGTTTGTGCCCATATATAACTCAAAATAGCAAAGAGTAAAATGGTGCAAGACGTACCAATTGATCAGAATAGTGATGGGTACGATCAGACAAACTCTCCAGGTATTTCTGGATTGGTGTCAGCAGTGACACAAACAGAGAACATTGAGGGCGGCAGCAATTTGCCAACTAGCCCTGACGTTCATGTACTCGACGTTCCGCCAAATGACCATGCAGATTTGAATGACTTTCAACCCCAAGGCTATGATACACAAGGTGCAGCTACTGCGAAGAAAGATAAGGAAGGGTCCAAGTTCCTGTTTCTGTTACAAAAGTTTACACTTTACGAGACCAAAACGCATTTTTACATTGTAGGATCAAATGCAAGAGAAACACGGTTTCGAATCTTGGAAATAGACTTATCAGCGTCTAAGGATACTCTTGAAATTAAGGAAATTGGCGGAGCTTACAACAGAATTGAGGTTATGGAAATTCTTGGAAATTTGGAAGACGAAACAAAATCTTCAGGAGGGCTAACTAAACGATTAACAGCTTGGGGCATTATGGGATTTATTCGATTTACTGAAGGTTACTATATGCTAGTAATTACTAAAAGAAGCTGCGTGGCGCTTATTGGGGGACATTACATATATCACATTGATGCAACTCAATTAATTCCTTTGGCGTATAGCGGAAGTTATAGAAAACCGGATAGGAGGTCAGAAGAAACTCGATACCTGACTACTTTCCAAAATCTAGACTTGAGCAAAACGTTTTATTTCAGCTACACCTACGATATCACGCACACCCTGCAGCAAAACATGATTCGAGAAAAAAAAAAGGCACACGATTTCTCCGATAGAAGATCTTTGCAATATTATAATGAAATGTTTGTTTGGAATAATGCTTTGCTGAAGCCTGTGGTCAGCAATTTTGAAAATGCTTTTCGATGGTACATGCCTGTAATTCACGGGTTCATTGACCAGGCAAAAATATCAGTCAGCGGAAGATCTATTCATGTTACCATTATTGCTCGACGGTCACATTACTTTGCCGGTGCACGATTTTTGAAACGAGGCGTGAATGATCAAGGGAGAGTAGCAAACGAAGTTGAAACCGAACAAATTGTGGCCGATATTAATACCACCTCATTTCACGACCCTCGGACTGGTTTGTTTAATAGTGAGCGGTATACTTCTTATGTACAACATCGAGGTAGCATTCCGTTATTTTGGTCTCAAGATGTCAACAATATGTCCCCGAAACCTCCAATTGAACGTGCGTGTATTACTAAATATTTTTTGGAATGGTGCTAACTATAGTCAAGTCAATGCTTCGGACCCCTTTTTTGCGACGGCGGCACTTCATTTTGATGACATGTTCAAACGGTACGGACCATTAATTCGAGTGCTCAATCTTATCAAGGTATGCTCAATTATGATCCTTATCTCTGCTTTTTCTAACCTTGGTAATAGACAAGAGAAAAGAACCCACGAGAAACAAAGCTCTTACTAAAGTTTCAAGAATGCATTAGATACTTGAATCAGTTTCTTCCGGAGGAAAATCGAATTTTCTACACTTCATGGGATATGAGTAGAGCTTCCAAGAGCAGAGATCAAGACGTTATTGAATTTTTGGAAAAATACGCTGATGAAACACTTCAAGAAACTGGTTTTTTTCATAACGGGAAGAATTCGAAAGAAATGAAAGTCCAAATTGGAGTGTGCCGGACTAATTGCATTGACTGTTTGGATCGTACCAATGCAGCACAGTTTGTTATTGGGAAGAAGGCGCTAGGCTATCAATTGCACGCCTTGAACGTGATAAGCGATGTTAATATTGATTACGATTCCGACGCTGTCAATTTGTTGACCGAAATGTTTCATGACCATGGAGATACCATTGCTCTTCAATATGGTGGGTCGCACTTGGTGAACACAATGGAAACGTATCGAAAAATCAATCAATGGTCAAGTCATTCCAGAGACATGATTGAAAGTATACGGAGATTTTATAGCAATTCATTCGTTGACTCACAACGCCAAGATGCCATCAACTTATTTTTGGGCAACTTTGTTTGGGAGAAGGGCCAACCAATGCTCTGGGACTTGACAACAGATTACTACCTACACAACCGGCTTGTGGTTAAGAAGCAAAATCGAAGAAGTTATCTCAAGTGGTGGACTCCTGTAAATTTGGAGCCTGTACCGCAAAGAGTCCAGCGGGCTATTGATGCCGGTACACCTGTGCTTTATCCTAACAATTCCGACATTAACGAATTATTGCTCCAGGGGTCGCTTCTACCATACAGAGGTTTTTTTGACAATTACTGGAATGAGTACTACAAGCCCAGACTTTTTAGTTCTTTTCAAACTCTTTTTGCATTTAACATGAACTCCACTCTTAGGTACGTCCCTCCAGGCAGCTTTGAAGAGTCTAGAAAACTCGGACCGTTCAAGTCACGCAAAGCGATAGTTTCTCATCGTCCGGCTAAAGCAACAAAAACTAGCAAGGAAAAATACAAAAGTCACTCTCGCGCCGGATCTCGAAAAATTGTTGACGCAACTGAAGAAACTCCTAATTCCATTAACACTGCTTCCTCTCTAGGTGATTTGTTTCAAAAAAACCAGGTTCTATCTCAACACAATGGTTCAAGACAGTCTGAATCTTTTACAAAACTAGGTGCACTAGTACAAGCTTCAAGATTTTACAAAAACCCTAGTATTCACCGCTTTTTGACTGAGCCAAGTCGTCTATCTGAAAGGTTTTTAAACATTCGATCTGAAGCAGATAAGTACAAAAACAATGATTTGACTACAAGTATGGGATCATTGGAAAAACAAAATACTGTAAACTCGAACGATATATTTAATGATCCGAACGTTTCCATATACTTGAAAGACAATATTGGAGTGGATGAAGGGGACTTTGAAAGACCCCTAGAGGAGACATTAAAATCTCTGTTAAACCCTTCAGTTTCGAAGTTTGCAAAGAAAACTTATCAAATGTATGCAGATTATGAGGTCGAATTTACAGTGTTGTCAAGTGAGCCGGTGGCAACTGACCACCCGGATTACGCTACCTATACACAAGCTATTTCTCCAGAAGAAGCTATAAAAAGAGATGTTCCTATTTATGACACGCTTCTATATGAGCACAACTACGAAATGTGTACCATGGGACCTCCCCAGACACAAGAATTATCTTCTCCTGAGGTTGAAATGGCCGCTGAGGACTACGTATCAGGGTTCTCTCATCATCTATCAGGGTCATACTTCTCATTTCAGCTAGGTTATATTCCTAAAGGCGGAGAATTGGGAGCGGGGGCGTCGAGTCGAGTAGTGTCTCTCAAGGACGTTGAATACTACAGTGAGTGGATACAACGTAGTGGTAGCATTTAAATAAATAATGTATTACGAAGAAAATATTGATTTGACATTGACAGCAACGTCTGCTGGGGCCCAGTTTCGACCTTGCTGAATACATCTAGCAACTTTCCATGTAGCTTTCAGGTCATCAGCGTTGACCCAGACTTTGCCGTTCATTCCAACAGCTAGTTCAAATGGAGCTGTCTCTCCTACAGCTTCTAGCACAGGGCCACCCTCAAACAGAAGGAAACGAGCATATGCTAACGGCACGTCGAATACATATCCTCCCTTTAGCTCCCCGTATCCGCCTGCTTGACCTGTAGTTGAGTCTACACATTCCATCTCTGGTTCAATATTTGGATCTGCAACCAGCACACGACCATAAACCACACTCCCTGGGTTTAAGTTAACTCTATTTTTCTTTGATGCGTTTGCAAAGGCAAATTGGCCCAGCTGAATTGTCGGCGAGAATTCTTGAAGAAGTACTCTAAATCCTTCTGAATGTCTGCCTTGAACGATTCCCACCACATTATCGCGAACTGCAGGAATATACTGTACACAAATATTAGTTAAATTACTTTAATATAATAAGGTTAAACGTACTCGCTTATTATTAGAATCAATGTACTTGATTTCGCCAGTTTTCAATGTTTTAATGCTTTCAATTCCTGCCCTTACCGGGATAGGAGCAGACACTGGATTCTTAAAGATTCCAGGACCTGTTTTAGCAACTGAGCCATCACTTGACTCCAAGTCTAATCTGTCTCCAGGAAGAATTATGGACGCCACTGTCATTTGAAGTCTTTATGTGCTCTATGATTTTAGTACTTTGATGCTTTTCGTGATTCTAATTTTTTTTTCCCATTCAATTTGCTCATGATTCAGACCTAACCCTGCATGGTCTGCCCTGAGCACGACAAAGATTCCATTTAATCGACACAGGATTTTAGCTAGTCACATGACTTGGGCGGTTGTTTTCTCAGTTTGCCCTTGCCCTTATATGTACCAACCAACCAAACTCTACCGCGCCCAAGCACAAATTTCAACTCTTCCTCTTCCCCATCACTCTTTACCAGTACAAATACTTGATCTCGACAATTATATTTCCAGGACAATAATCGCGTACTCAATATCCAGAACTACTTTGTGTGAATGAAAGCAGGAATTGCTCTTCCCAAGGCTCGGCTTCAGCCATGCTCCTCGTCCAGTAGTACTAGCCACCGAAATCAGCACCCTCGCCGATGTCTGTCGTATTCCTCCGTTAGAGAATCAGCCAAAACTCGAAACTCTCAGGAGCCTCAGCAACAGCGACGGTTAGCGCATAAGGTTTCGATGCCCTCTATACGCTCTGGCGCTTTGCCTATGCGACTGGCTTCTGCAAACCTTGGGTTTCCTCGCCTTTATTCCCGAGTAATACCCGCCGCAGATTTAAATGGTCCAGAGCAAGCTTTTTTCTACTCGCATCAGTCATTAAATCGAGCTCAAGATAATGACCTGCTTGCTGGAATAAAAGGCAATGTCAACCAAGAGTCAAAGTTGACGAAGGATAAAAATTTCATTCAGAAGGCAGATGAAATCGCCGCTCTACATGTCCTGCTATTCGAAACTCATAACAAAGCCCAGACAGTCAACCGGGCTTTTGTTGACAAAATGCTCAAAATCAAAGAAACACAAGAAATTCGCACTAAACTTAACTCTGGCATTGCAAAGTCATTTCACAACTTAGATCTGACAAAAACCAATTTGGGAGCGACTCAAAAAGCGAGGCCTAAATCACTAGCCCAAGCTAGATCTTTTCAGCAGGCTGATTTAAATATCAGCCAAGAAAAGATCATCAAGCTCGCTCAAAGTCCTAGACATATTACTGCTAGTGATGTAGCCACTTTTTTGAAGATTCATGCTGAGCCCGAGCCGGCTCAGCACAGTAGTCCACTGTTTCTTGCGTACTTAGAGGAACTCATTCTGCAGTCAAATGAAAACACCTTACCTGCTTTTGCGGAATTTATTTCTAGTACTTTGTGGTCGGGGACTGAGTTCTCAGATTATTTACCCGAGAATCGTGAGGAGATAGTGAAGAGTAATATTCTGCTTGTTCTGACTAGAGCTTTGGAAGTATTCCCTGCTACTACGATCAACGCTGAGGCTGGTGAGGTTGAAGAAACGGCAGGCGTTGCCCAATTGACGCAAATTGTTGCATTGTTGGACGAATTTAACAATGACAAGGAGACTCACGCTCTTAAAGATTTGCTGCTTCGCGTTATTTCTCAGTCTGGTACCTATGAGCGAGCCAAAGTTCTGGTGAACAAATACACTGAAGCAGGTCAGTCATTTACCGAAGGAGCTATTGATACTTTCATTCGGGCCCTCAGTAGGTATAGTCACGCAAAGTGGGGTGTGTCCTCTTGCTCCCTTGAAGAGTTTAATTCCTGGCTCAAACAGGACTTGTACACGTTTCAAACTTTTTTCAACTCCGAGAGTGTTACACCAGCAATTGCGAGCTTTTTGCTTGACTTTGTAGTTTATTCTGAGGAATTTTACAGGATTCTAGAAGTAGCTGAGGCTTCGCGTCACAGAGATAGAATCTTATCCACATGCCAACCACAGATTCTTAAAGCAGTTGTGCGGTGTCACCTTCACCATATCAAGTCACGCGACCCTGCTGACACCAACGCGCTTGTTTTTGTGAATCACAATTCTAAACGGGCCGGCCCCCAGTCTGTTGCCATGTCTCACATGTTTGGTCTTTTGAGCAGGTTTGATAGCTGCTCAGCGGGTATTACCAGCGAGGCAATAGAGGAATGCCTGGTGCTTTCTGCTCGTCTGGGAAACTCTAGTGGCATGTATCAAGCCCTCGCGCTTAGACTGCATTTGAGTCATGAGGAAGGAAGTACAACGACGCCAGCTCCTTTACCTAAGAAAGTTTTGTCTCAAGTTTTCGATGCTTTTCCCATTTCGAAGGGAGCAGTTGCGCAAGAGAAGTCCAACTCATTTGCGCCATGGATTGTCAACGATGCAATCATTATTGACTCTGCACGCGATGAATCTATTTTATTTCACCTTAGGGGTCAACTGAACCCTTTGACTGACACTAAAGAGTACTCTCAATATCTTGCCGCCCTTGGACGGTGCTCCCGCACTGACCTCATTGCTCATGAATGGCGAAAGCTTGAGCCTTTGATTACAAGTACCACGAGTGAAAATTCTTTAGACAATTCACATTTCCAAGACGCCCTCATGTCGCTGCTGGCTGCCTTTAAGAACGCTAATTCAATTGCTTACGGCTGCGAAATTATTGAGTCCTTGTTGAAGGCGTCTACAGTCAGTCCTGCTAAATATGGATGCTCCTTAAATATTTTGACTAAGGTATTAAACCACGAACTTTTACCCTTGGCTCCTACGCTGCATACGTTGTCCAAGTGGCTTTTAAGCAACCCGCTTGCAGACCAATGGAATGATGCAGACATTGTCAGGCTGTTTGGTGAGCTTTCCTCCAACAGCACACAATTGCCTGAACTTATCAACACAGCGAATGATTCCTTAATTGTTGAATTGCAAAGTAAGCTTCTTGATGAGGAGCAGGATTCTTCTGCTACGCACCTTATTTTGGGCCGCGTCCTATCTGATTTGGTGATTCAAGTTCGAAATGGACAGGATGTTCAATTGGCCATGAACTACCTCGAAAACCTTTTTGGAAAGTACGCAGCATCATCAGCATGATTTTATAGACTAGATTTTTTTATTTTATTTTTTTCCTTTTTCCCTCCAATTATTATTATTATTTTATAATGTCTTTATGAATTTGTAGTGCAAATTTACAAAATTTTGTATGCAATGCAAAGTTATTTCATGGTCATGGATATCATTAGAATTACAGGTAGTAATTATTATATATGAATAAAAGTAGGACTGAAGAAATGAATACGGTTAAATTATACAATCAGAGAGGTAGACGGTACTTCGGGAGGAGTAGTGGCAGGAGCTGGAGGGGCAGGAGCTGGATCATGATCATGTCGCTTTGGCTTAATTAACAGAATAATGAACAAGCCAAACACCAACAAAGACAACAACAAAATAATTTTACACTTTTGGGTTCGCTTCTGGTAATGAGTAGCTTGAATAAGTTCCTTGTCAGCCTGTTTGACGCTTGTATGCATGGTTTCAATGTTGTAGTCGATACGGTCAAGCAATGTGCCTTGATCAATGACCATACTTTGAAGATCTTTAAAAATATCACTCAACTCTAAAATTCCTTGTGCGATCTTTGTAATTTCGTGTTCACGCTGGCGCAGCGTTGATTCGTCTTCTTGAGATGTTGCTTGTATTTGCTGCTGCCGCTGCTGCTGCTGCTGCTGCTGTTCTAGGGTATTGTGCGAGAATGAAGCATCAATATCGGCATCCATGGTATTATTATCTTCGAGCAGCAATAAATCAGTTGAATTTCCCTGATTGTTGCTAGCAAATGCTTCATTCCGTAGAGACTTGAGGTAATTGCTTTGCATCTTTCTGAACTTTGTCGACGTGGCCTGCACTTTTGTCGCCATTGATACCTTCATATTATTGCTCATATTGAGCTCGGCTGCAGAAGAGACATTGCGTTTTAACATGTCATCAAACGCTTTGATGGAGCTTTGGCACTTATGCAGTTCGGTTGTAATTTGGTATGTCAACCGTTCAATTTGTTCTTCTTCATGGGTCCGATCATCAAACCCAGGCAATGCGTTCTTGCGGTGTAGCCCTGAAAGCTGTGCAATTTTAACTTCAATCTGAGCTAGGAGCTCGTCAACCTCATCTGAAATATCAATCCAAGCGGGCGGCAAAACGTCCATTTCAATCGCCATCATTGTATTTCCTGACGCATCTGTATCCCTTTCTGCCATTAAACCTTGCTGCTCATCATCACCGTCACCACTTCCCCGACTAAATGCCGAACCCCCAATACCTGTCGAGGATATATATTGAGGGTGGTGAGCGTACGATTGTCGGTACGAGACGAAGAGGTTTGTGCGGTCTCTATACATCCTTCTATTACAGAAATATAGCTGCTGGCGTCTATTGAGGAAGAAGGTGTTAAAGACCAAGCAAAACCAATGTCAATTGAGTCAAACCACGCAATATAAAAATGTAAAAAAAATGAATAAAATAAAAAAAAAAGTGTAGAGTGCAGATAGTGTAGTTTGAATGTAAAGCGAAAGTGTTTGCGGAATGTGTGAGAGAAGCCACGAAATGTATTTTTGCTTCAATTGGAAAAGAACATGCTGGTTTACCCTGACCCGTCACATTCACAGCATATTTCGGAAGCCAACTATGGGAACATTTCGCGGTACAAACAAAACATGGGAAAATATTTATTTAAAAGACAATATATCAAGGACATGAACTACTATCGTTAAACGCCTCTGGAAGCTCCGTATGGGCCTTCTCTACTACTACTGCTGAGGACGTTTTCCAAAGGTGATGGATTGGATGATTTGCCTGGTCGAGCTCGCGGACCCGGACTTGTATCACCCAAAAGATGTGGAGGCATTGGCGCTTGTACCGGAATGGAATTCAGCTTTCCACGGGTTTTGTTTGAAGCTCCAGGTAACTGGAAATCGGGGTTTGATGCCAACACAAAGTCCATTCGATCAGAAGCGGCTTTGTGGGAGCTGGCCGGCTGCTGGAAATATTTAGGATTAACGGGCCGCTGGCTTATACTGGTGAAATGAGATGAATCCGAAATAGCTGGCGAACTTGGGGTCTCAAGACTTTGAGTGCTGGGTTTGTGTTTTATTGTCTGAAGATGTGAAGTATCCAGTCTGGGAGGCTCGTAAAATTGGTCGCTCTCTTCTTCATTAACATAATGTTGGCGCAAATCTTGATGCAAACTAGAAGAAGACTCATAATTATTATTGGGAATAGGAAGGTGTTGTTGAAACTGTTGAGATGGCTCGTAGTTTTGATTAGGAACTGGCTCAGCTCGAGGTTGACGTTGTTGTGATCCGTGATTTGATCGAGGCGGTTGTTGACGTGACTCGTGGTTAGCCGTAGGAATTGATCCAGCGCGAGGTGGTTGAGCATATCGGTATTGATCTGGGGTTGTATTCCGTTGTTGGCCTGGCTGTTTTCTCCAAGCTGGCTGAGGGGGTACATAGTTTGCAGTACGAGAGGCGGGGAATTGCTCTTGAGATGTTACTGGCAAATCAATTGAAGACTCTGCGGTATTGTATGCGGTTGGTAGAGTTGTGTTGCTGCTATCATACGCATAACCCTGTTGTGCCACTTGTGGAGCAGGAATGGCTGTCTGACTAGGTGTCGGTCGTGGATGAGAAACTACTTCATCTTGAGCATTATCACGGCTCCTGTCATAAGAATCATAAGGTTGTTGTTGAAGGGCCTCCATATTGTGAATCTTTGGGAGTGGAACAACATTACCACCAAACTCGCGGTATGAGTCTGGAGCTATGCTGGCACTGCCGTCATCGTACCCAGCCCCAAACGTACCAGCGGGGACAATGCCTTCAGGAATAGCTTGGTGTGCTCTTGCTTTGCGTTGAGGTCCTTGGGAGACAGCCACAGTGGTGCCACCAACTGTCCCAGCAGTTGCGGCTGCTGCGTCAACAGCTGATGGTCGACGTGGCTGTGGGATACTTGGGTAGTTGATTGATTGGCCATGGGCGTCATGGCTGCCTGCACCATGTTCTGGGTACTCAACGTATTCGGGAGTACGATATTCACGAGAAGGCGATGGTGTTTGTTGGCGATAGTTTTCATACTGGCTATAGTTGTTAGTTGGGTAGTACGGCTGTTGGTTCAAAGAGTTTTGATAGCTTTGATCTTGAGTGACATAGTTGGTTGAATTGTGGTTTCTAGCGTTCAAGGGAACATTATCATCTTGATCCAATCCAGTGACATGGCTAAGTTCCGTATGGTCATACTTGTACTCTGGATAATCATTATGAGACGATGTGAGCACGGTTTCACCTCCGTAGACCATACCCCCATCAGGTATATATCCGGCAGAGCTGCTGAAGTGGTTTAGGTCTTGAAGCTCAGAGTTTTCATTATTTCGTCGCTTCATGGCCTTACGCGACGACATTGTGCGACGCATAATACAGAGCAGAACACCAAACAAAGCGATGAGAACGGTCGCAGCCAGAACTATCCACCCACCCCAGTCAAGATGAGGAACGAACAGCAATATATCGACGAGAAAAGCCAGTAGGGAGAGTAAAAAGCATGGCAAAGAGAGGATCAAAATAAATAGGAGATATCTTGACGAATTTGCAGCCGCGTGAAAATGCGCAATAAGGGTAAGAATTAAGAGCACTAGTGTCAAGCCAGCTGCCACAGCGTGGACAATAAGGAGATTTGCTAAAGTGTGTCTTGCGTTTGAAGGTAGCGAAAAGCCTTCCACTGCGGTAACGTCGCCATAACCTATTCCAACGTTTGAGCAGATGCCGGTGTTGGTATCACAGTATCCAAAAACTCCAAACTGTATATTTTGGTAGGTACAAAGAGTGATTGAGTGTGTGACGGGAACAGACAGCACAGCAAGTAGTTCCAAAGCAAATGCTACCGCCAATATAACGCAGAGTGCGGACGCGGGCCTAATTCGAACGCCCATCGCAGTAGAGGGTATGTTGAAGGAGGAGGTGATGGGGTTGAAGGGAGTAAAAGGAGAAAAAGGTGGAGCCTGAAAAAAAAAGTTTATATCTCAACTGAAGCCACGAAAGCAAAGCTAAAAACCATGGAATCTGAGACAGGGTGCTTTCAAAGTCGAAATAGTTGAAGTATTGTCCTACAGATACAGTCTGCCTAGGTGTTGAATAGAACAAAATGCGAGTAGTTGTTGGAGGTTGGTTTTATAAAGTTAGTTCAAAAGGGAAGTAGGCTTAGCGAGAGTTGATTGAAAACTTTGGCGAAGCGCCTGGAGTTGCTTAATATCGATAAGACGGCCTTCCTAGCGAAAGGTGGCCCGAAAATGACACAGAGTCGAGCAACGGGTGAGGACAAAAGTTGAGGTAAAAGTATTTATACTATGGGGTAGGTAAGAAGTTGAAATTTGAAATGGGTCCATGAAAGATTCGAACACGCGTCATTCATAATTAAACGGTCTCATTGGGAGATTTCTGTGAAAAAAAATTTATTTCAGATGTTTCTCTGGTTTCCGTTGATGGGCATTTTATAGATTTACTGTGCCATCGAATTACGAATATAATGCCTCCAAAAGTGCATAAACGGTTTGATGATGAGGGAAATGACAATGTGGTTTCTGCTGAGCCAGTTTCTGTGAATAAAAAGCGAGATCGCAAGAGTAATGGGACGTCATTTGAGAATAAAAGAATCAAACATGTTGATGGACATCACCGCACGAGAGAAGAGCAGGACGTGCAGAAGGGTGTTAATGGAACTTTTTGGGATGCTAGTTCTGGTAACCCGTTCGCGCCAGGTTTAGTAAAAAAGAAAAATGTGCGAAAAGATGGGAGCGTCAGGTTTATTGATTCAGAAGACGAAGATGAACAGGATATTGAGAGTGAAGAGGACGAGTCAGCGGTAGCGCGAAATAGCGTTGCTTATAAGAAGGAAGGATCATCTCGGCGGGCATTGAGTGAGCTGAAGCAGAAACTGCATTACGTGAGAACACAACTGCCCATGTATCAGGCTGGCAAGGAGGTTATTTCTCGGATCATGAAGAATGAGGTCACAGTGTTGCTTGGAGAAACTGGTAGTGGTAAATCGACGCAACTTCCTCAGCTCATCTATGCTGCAGGAAGCAAACAAGAGCCACAGCGTATTGCTATTACGCAGCCGAGACGAGTGGCCGCCATTAACTTGGCGACTCGTGTGAGCGAAGAAATGGGAGAAGTTCTTGGACAGAAGGTGGGCTATTCAGTTCGATTTCAAAATGCGAGCCATCCTCGATTTACTCATATTAAATATTTGACGGATGGTATGTTATTAAGGGAATTGATGGGGAATTCAGATCTGGACAATTACACGACTATAATTCTTGATGAAGCCCACGAGCGGACGCTACTTACGGATTTACTCATGGGTCTATTGAAGCGGGTGTTGAAACGTCGTAATTCTGGTGAGAATAAGTTACGTCTTGTTGTCATGTCTGCTACATTGGATGCCGAGCGATTCAGCAAATTTTTTAACGACGCAGATATATTGTTTGTTGAAGGTAAAATGTACCCTGTGCAGCGGTACTATTTGGATCAGGCAGTGGACGACGTTGTAGATGGAATGGTACAAACTGTGTGCCAGGTCAATCATACAGAGCCCACTGGTGACATTTTGACGTTTCTTCCTGGTCAAGACGAAATTGAAAAGGTTGTTCAGCGGTTGAACGATATTAGCGGAGACCTCCCCAAAGAAGCACCGCGAATTGTTGCGGTTCCTCTGTACGCATCTTTGGCCAGCGCGGCTCAGCAAAAAGCGTTTGAGCCAGTTGGACGTAACCGACGCAAGGTTATTTGTGCAACTAACATTGCAGAAACGTCGCTAACTGTGCCTGGGGTTCGATATGTGATTGATAGCGGCTTGCGCAAGATCAAGGTGTGGAAACCTGATTTGGGAATGGACACTTTGTTGACGACTGCGATTTCACAAGCAGCTGCTAGTCAGCGAATGGGACGTGCTGGACGTGAGGCGCCAGGTAAGTGTTTTCGCTTATTTACAGAAGACACTTACTTGACTGGACTTCCGAAACAAACGGAAGCCGAGATTGTGCGCAGCGACGTTGCGAGTGCGGTGCTGATGTTGAAGCGAGCTGGTGTGGATGATGTTGTTGGGTTTGACTGGGTAGAGTCGCCTGGTAAAAAGGCCATTTCAGCGGCGCTGTTAAAGCTGTACGGGCTCAAGGCCTTGGATGATCAAGGCGCAATTACGACTTTTGGTAAACAGATGGCACTTTTGCCAGTCTCGCCACAGTTAGCGGCAGTGCTATTAAGTGCACAGGCAATGGGAGGAAGCCGACTGCTAAGCACTGTTATTGATGTTGTAGCCTGCATTTCAGTGGAAGACCTGTTGGTGAATCCTCATCCCGAGATTCGTGATGAAGTGAACGACCGACGCAGGAGACTGTTTGGAGGTGGTCAGGAATGGGGAGACTTGGCAATGCTCAAGGAAATGTACGACATGTACTGCGAGATTAAGGACACTGGCGACAAAAGAGTGTGGTGCAAAGAGGTATGTGTGAGCTACAAGGCCATGAAGAATGTAGTCAAGGTGCGAGATCAAATCAAAACCTACATGAAGGGGATTCTGGGTGATCCGAGCAGTAATAAGAGTAGAAGTAGGAACAAGAAGAAGCAAGCGGGCGACGACGACGAAGACGAAGACGACGAAGAAGAAGATTCCAGCAATGAAGATCACGACGACCCTGAAAGCTTGGAATCTAATACTTCTGGTCAGTTCGACATCAAGGCCATGATTAAATGTTTTTTACACGGCTACGTTGGAAATTCGGCTCTGGGCTTACCAGATAGACGATATCGAAGCATTCTTAACGGTCAGGTGAGAGACTTGAGTAGATGCTACTATTTACACAAAATCCCAACTTACAATGAACTAACTTTATGTTTCTAGCTATTGAGTATTCATCCATCTTCCATGTTGTTTGGCCAGCGCTTAGAGGCCATCGTTTACTTGGAGTTTGTATTTACTACCAAGGCCTATGCCAGGACCGTTAGCCCTATCAGAGTTGAGTGGTTGCACGAGATAGCGCCGCATTTGTTGGGTTAGGTCTATAGAGCTTCTGTCTGACTAAGGTCTTTTTGCTCTCTGCTGGTTTTAAGTACTAAGTACTATCTCTTAAGGATTAAGTCTCAGGTACTATATACTAAGTACCAAGTGCCAAGTGTGTTGTCATCATTGGTATCAATTTAGACTAAAAAACTAAAAAACCTTAAATTGGTACCATCTGTGGTACCTAATATCTAATCTTATTTGCATTTAGTGTTAGTGTCCAGCCACGTGATCTGGCTACCGTTAACTAGCCAATAATGAAAGACGTCATTTCTTTTTTACCCGCGGCGAATCGGTCAAATCGTGCTATAGCAACGTTGTTTACGTAATGTACTATATAATATTTTGTTAATAATAATAATTTAGAATTCTCCTAATTTGGACTAGTGCATGATAATAATGCAGTTAGCCTTGTGCGTAAAACCAAAAGTACCACAATTAGTACCCACTTTTATAGTGGCTTAACATTAAAACGCAAGTTTGCTTACCAAATATTGTTAGTAACATTTAGTCATACATTTAACAGAATTAAAAAGAAAGGTTATTTAAAACATTGCTTTTTGTACACTATTCTTCTAGATTTAAACCTTAGTTCCTCATTATTCCTGCTGTTCCGCGTCCGTTCGCTTCGCATATTTTTTTCTTTTTTCTTTCTTTTTTTTTTCCCTTTCCCCCATTTAACCTTAAATTATTTTTTTTTTTTTTTTTTTTTTTTTTTTTTTTCCCCCCCCCCCCCACCCCCCCCCCCCCCCCCACCCCCCCCCCTCCCCAACCCCCCCCAACCCCTTCCCCAACCCCTCCCGCCCCTCACCGTTAAACCCCCAAATTCTGGACTTTTTACCTTTAAATTTTTTCTTTTTTCCTTTTCCCTTTTCCCCCCCTTTTTCCCC
>JAKVQY010000355.1:0-15710 GCA_030463045.1 Geotrichum macrosporum
AGAAACAAAAACAAAAAAGTTCAGTAAGTTTATGGAAGAGAAAAAAAAAAGAAGGAAAGGAAAAAAACAAATAACTCCAAGGGGAAATTACAATGCAAGAAAAAAAAAAAAAAAAAAAAAAAACTTTTTGAAAAAAAAAGAACCATTCATATTAGAACAAGATTTCATCAGTATCTCTTCACAAGTTATTGTTCCCTAGGTGAGGCCATAAATTGAGCAATAGAGACTGGGGCTGGTGATGTCACATAGGAATGCCTATTAATTGCAACCTCAATTGTATCATTGGCCTGTTCCATCACCTTCTGGATAAGCCTGCTCAATTCATCAGTTTCCATTGCTTTCTCCTCCAGTGAAACTTTTAGATCTTGAATACATGTTTCTAGTGCAGTGATGGTGCGAGCTGCGCGATGGCCATCACGCTGAAGAGAGCTGACTTGTTTTTCAAGATTTCGTCGGGCAGTTTCTGTTTTGGTTAGTTCGTGGCCTGTTTCAATTCGGAGGTTCTCAAAGTCTCCTCGAAGGGTTTGGACCTGTTTGTTTGAGCGTGAGACTTTCCGTTCGGATTCGGAGAGTTGCAATTGCGATTCTCGTAAACGAGCAGACACTTCATCGGCCGTTCGCTTGAATTTGTGCGAATTAGCGTATTCTTCCTCTAGTTCTCGAAAGTAAACATCTGCTTGGTCCTGAGAAAGTTTTAGTTTGGTCTCAATCTCAGCAAGCTTTAAGGTTTTTTCACACAGTTTGGTGTCCAGGATTTTTGTGCGGTTTGAAAGAAGCTTTATATTTTCGCGGGAACTTTCCACCTCGCTTCGCAAGCTCTCGTTTTCATTGCGCAGAGTCTCTTTGCTCAACCTCAGCGCGGTTATTGTATTTTGCAACTCTAGAGTTTCTTTGTAGGTTTCCGCTGTTGGGGAGGCGCTTGCAAGTTGAAAATCACGTTTCTCAACCTCTTGTTCAAGGGCACGGATTTTCAACTCCAAAGCAACAATGCCCGGCTTGGGCTCGCAAGGGGATTGGCTCCATTCGTCATTAGACGACGGGGATCCAATCATTGTCGTCCGGTCTTCAAAACTGGGAGCCGCAGAGGTAAATGAAGATACACCATCGCTTTGGGTACTTTGGGTAGATTGTGTACTATCTCTCGAGTTGCTGCTAGTTAGTGAAGATCTGTGATAAGACGGTTCGTATGATTTTAGACGCTCCATGAGGCGTGCATTTTCATTTCTTTCCTTTTCTAATTGAGCCTCTAAAGATGAGACAAGGCCGATACGACTGTACACCGACTCTCGCTCTGCTTTTTCTTGTAGTAGGACTTCCTCCATTTCATTAATTTTTGACTTGAGATCTTCAACCTTGAAGGGCTGCAGATTTGGCCGGGACGAAGTAATTGACGACAAACTTGTGCGGGATCCGCTTGAGCGGTGGTGTGTTTTCATTCGCGAAGTAGCGCGGGCAGAGACAATGGCGGTCACTCCCTCAGACTGCCTGCGCGCGTGACGAGTCGAAGCGACGGGACTGGTAGGAGTAGTGGGTCCTGACTTCAACAAAGGTGAGTTTGGAAGAGACGTGACCCGTTTCGTACGAGACTTGTTTAATGACGAAGCAGTAGGTGAACCTACTAGGACATGGGGGCTTTTGGATTTTAAAGGAGGGAATTCCAGGTTTGATTCAGTTGGCTTTTTCAAAAGCATTGTGGTGCTGTGAGATGTTGGAGTCCCGTTTTTACTCTTTAGAGCCGTTGCTAGTGCTGGCTCTGAATGTTTCCTAACGATAGTGCGAGACTTGTTGGTTTCGGTGTCTGCAGCGGTTTGGACCGATTGTGAGCTCTGGTCTGCTTTGGCTCGAGAGGAGGCAGTAGAGGATGAAAGACGGGATAGGAGATTGGGCATTTTCCGCTTGCGCTTAGGTGGAGTAGGACGTGGGATACTGGAAGGTGATCCAGTTGACACACGCGGAGATGAGGTCGTGTTAGAGATGTTTGACGCGCTTTGAGTACCCATGATGGCCTCGCGATCGTAATGTAGCGAAGTGAGGGTGAGCGATTGCCGTCGAGAATTCCGGTTGGAAGTATAGCCTACTTTTGATGGGGGAGAGGAAGTTGAATCAGTTTGAAGACTTCGAAGATACAAAGCGGCGGACGACAGGTCTGTAGGAGGAGAAGATGTTGGATTCAAGCGACAAATGCTAGATATGGTCCTAACCAGACGTTTTCTGAATTTTATTGCGTCGTGGTCCAAAGGAGGATAGGAGCTTAGAGAGGTTCTATTGACGTGGACTAAGTGGAGATCAATAGCGTCTTGTTCGTCTTTTTGTGGGTCCTGCGTGGGCGTAAGTGCTTTGGGTGGTAGAGCAGGCAGTTTTGGTAAAGATTGACAAGTTGGTAGGACCATTATATCAATGGCGAGGACGTGAGCAGGGATGAAGATGAAAAAAGAAGATGAAAAAGAAGAAGAAGAAGAAGAAGAAGAAGAAAGAAAAAAAGAATGGGAAGGTGGAAAAAAATGAGTATGAAATTGTTGAAATTTCTTCTTTTTCCACGTCAAATTGCGTCTGCAGTCATCGGCAGTAACCAAAGAATATCTTGCATGGACTTCTTAAAATGGACGGCTGCGTTGAAGATCTTTTCTGATTTAAGAAACGTCGTTTATTCGGAGATGCCGATCCAAAACTCTGGCAAATTAATTGCACATTGTTTTTTATTTATTTTTATTTTATTTTTCCGCGAGTCATCATTAACAACAGGGTCGATGTTGTCGGTGAAGACTCATTTGTGATCACAAGCCTGTTGTTGTTCTTGTTGATGTTTAGGTCCCATCAACGCGACAAGAAGAATGTTGTTCCACCGGAAATTAAAAAATAAAAAATAAAAATAAAAAACGCAAAGGATACGCGTTGAGGGAAAAAAAAAAAAAAAGACGCGTTAGTCGTGGGCCACTGGAAAAAAAAAAACAGCCTGAAAATTAACCTCCAAATAATTGCTGAATTACTTGATTTCAGGCGGGGTTTTTTGAGAAAAAAGATTACTGGAAGACCTAGTTGGTTGGGTGGCTGGATTGGCTTCGAGGCCTTTTCGTATACGCCTCCTACGCAGAGGTACGTTACCGTGCATGCACTTACAGCAACGCTAAATAAAATCAAACTAAATAGAACCAAAGATCCGCTTCAAACGTAGGGGTCTTGGTGTCTCATCGCCTCTTTCCGGTATCCACAGAAATCGAAATCGCAGCGGCACAAAGGTTGGCTCATCTTGCACGCCAATTCAAACGTTGAATGGGATGGAAAAAAAAGGCTCTATAACATTGATCTTACCAGTATGCGTCTGTAGTAGAAAGTAAAGAAATTCAATTCACCTTTGGTTGGCACTTGAATGTCACTACGAGTTTGAACATCAAGGCCATATGCTGAACAGTACTTTGAATTATAATACTTTCTCTTTGAATTTAGTTATTTACGTTAAAAGTTGGAACTTATTTTTCTTGCCTCGTTTCAAGATCTTGGTAAAGGCGAGAAATACAGATCTTTACACTTTTGGTTCTGGTTCTTTTTACTTTACGGAAACTTCGTGGCATAATGCATGGCAAAAGTCAAATCAATGCCATCACGGCCTCTTCGTCCATCCAAACCGGACCCAGAGGTATGTGTTACAAATAACTAAAACACAGAGTAGCGGGAGAAATCGATCGAGGGATAAGCGACGGTTTGAACAATTTCTTTTATTCTGTAGTCATGTAAGCATTCCAACGGATCAATGTCACAGTAACATTCGTTTGAAGTTAAAACTTCTCAGCTGTTTTTTTTTTTTTTTTTGTTTCTATTGAATGCTTCAGACAATGCCTATGAAATTTGAGGGCATAAACCTTCTGGCCATGGGTTGGACGGAGTTTGTAGTGCGCTAGTCAAGTAGAGTTTGTAGTATGGCAGCAAAGTAGAGTTTTTGGACATGAGAAAAAGGGTAGAAATCTATAGATGCTTTCGATGCGTAGGAATGTTGGTAAGGTTGAAAAAGTCTATTTTGCAAGAAAGAGAAAAACCGACTCGTTGAAAAACAACATTGCAGCATAAATATAATTTTAAAGTATGCCGAATTCTAGTTCCATGCGGAAATGTCAGGGACTTTTTGCAATCGCATCAGGGTGCATTGCGTGCTAGGAATCCTAAGGTGTTATTGCCCAAGATGTTGTTAAAATGCAGGACTAGTAACGTTTTTCGTGAAACTTGATTTCTCTACTAATGAAAAGTCAAAAGATTTAGTAGTATCAACGTGCATGGCAAGATTGAGAGCAGGTATAGCGATTGAGACTCAGCAATTAGTTTTGAAAAAAGCATTTGCAGTGAAAAAATTGACGGCGGATATTTAAATTTTAGTTTATATTTCAACCGAGCCGACTCAGTTTTTCGGCTGCCATTTTGCGGTAATGTTTTGTAACTTTAAGACAAAGAGATTACGAAAAAAAAAAAAAAAAACGTCAACAAGTTGTGCAAACACGCTATAAGCTAAAAGACTAAATTAATGTACTCTCACATGGAGCAATCTTGGAATATTGAACTAATCAAATTTCGTCACTTGAGACCGCAGGCAAAGTAGGTTTTACAAGGTAGTTCTCAATGTGGCTAAACTACAGTAATGTCTTGATGGCAGTAAACTATTGAGATATCGTGATTTCAACTACGAGGCCAGGTTGGAAACTTGAATTTGGCACTTTTTTATCTCACCAGAGTCGCTATTTTCGTGCTGTTGAATGATACTTGATTGAATCTTGAATAGGTAGACGCCGGCAGCAAAGGTTGTTTTTATGTAAAATAAAACAGTAAAGGTGTTATTCAAAAGTTTATACTCCAAGTAGAGCCAATGATATATTTTGCCGGTAGCTTTCAAGTACTTTCTCGTGACCAGATATAGAACGAATGAAGAAAATAGCAAAAGGAAGAGCGCTTTTGTCTTTTAAATGGAAAACACTCTGCGAGACCAATTCTACAAAGCAGATTCAACTGAAAAGTAACCAAGTAAAGCTACCAACGACATTTTCTCGGCAATTTTATCATCTAGTTTAAAGCAAAGTGTTTTTAAAATGTTTTCCAACCGCATGGCTCTTTGATATCTATTTGATGTAGCTATTTGATGTAGCTATTTGCAACGATTCTTGACGAGAATTTCATCATACAAGAGCCAGTTTATTTGCTAGCTGAAAGACTCATTTTTTGAATTGGTTTTACTTTTTGTAAAATTGGACCTAAATATCAGTTGTTGGCCGTCGATACCACAGGCTAGAGTATTCTGACGGAATCGATTCACGTCGACACCTATGATGACTGTTGTTTCTCCGCAGTTTTATTTTCGCGTGCCTTGATTTATAGCTTCTCTCCTAATGTTTGATTTATAGCTTCTCTTCTAGTGCTTTGACGCATAGGCTTGGATTTTCAGCTAGTTGAGTTACATTTCGGTCATGCAATGTTATTTTTTGCTCGTCTCTTGTACAATCATTCCAATATTAGTCTCGGATTTATCCATGCGTCCATCCATCTCACTACCTCCTACTTTCTTCGTTTGCAGGTACTGTTCCACTCGTATGCCAGTTATACAGTAACTTTGCCCAATATGCGTTTACAGAAAATAAATCTTTTGCCCGAGACTTTTGAAAGTTCAGCTAATTATCAGTAAACTGAGGATTATTTGACCCTTTGAAAAATCTTGTTCACCAGACACTTTCCTAGCTTTAGAGGCTTTATCAGAGAATCTGGAGCGGCGTGCGTGTGAATTAATTATATATGAGGCCAGTTTTAAACGGACATCTGCACTGCTGCCTATCTTTAGTTCTGAATTTTTAATGCCAAATCGTGTAAAGTCCATACTTTTACAGATCTGCTGCAATACCCTCTGGCACATTTACCTTTAGCCCTAGTGCTACGAACTAACCAGTTTTGTTCCTGTTCTCATCGAGGACAAAGCACAACATGTCTCTTGCATCATGTTTGGCTTAGCGCAATAGATGAATACGTTCTCTTATTACAAACGTATTCAGTCTCGCACTTCCCTTCCAAGTAAGGTGCATTGTTTGAAAACGCTTAAACTGACAACATTGAGTTGCGCCAAAAACACCGTATAGGCTAGTATTCCAACAAATAGTTTATACGATACGACGAGATATGACCATGTACTGCGCAACCAGCATGCCAGCTAATCCAGCCATCCACAGTTTTTAATTTTTCACTCAATCAGCTTGAAGCTAGATACTGGCATGCTTCTAGAGTATTTTCCTAAACATGTGCGACGCAAATTATCAACATCAGGTATTTTGTGTCCAAAATATAAGGATTGACCAAAACCCCGTCTTTATTTGCCTCTTGGCCTATTAAAATCTAAAATGCTGGGCATCCTAGGAGGAAACTACTGGTCAACGGCCTTGCCCCTGGCCTGCCCGCCTTGTTCTTGCAACAATTACTTCCTGGCAAAACCAACGAAACAATAACCCCGAGCTATGACCCCTTTTGATGGGCGCGAACTTATCGAGACCGCTGGGACGCAAAGTTTTGCTCTGCAATGCCATGCAATGCTACACTAATCTAAAAGAGCAAAGGCAAGAAGGGCAGCGTTGGTCCAAATTTACAATGTCGCAACTTGTTTCATCTTAAGGAAAGATGGCATCAAGTATTGATGTGAATTTAAATAATGGAACATTGTGGGTTTTGCAAATATCGCGTCAATGTTTAAAAGCAAAGGAGCAAAATACATGCGTTGTGGGGAAAAGAATCAAAGTTTCAAAAAGCCCTGTAAATATGGTCCAGTCAAGGCATCCTTGTACCTTCCAATTTGCTTATATTGGTCTAGTCCGCAACAGGGATCTGTAGCGCTTGCAATAATAAAGGGACTAATCCATTTTCTGTCCCGCTGGGTCTAGTCAACTTTTAATTCAGGAAAATCCAGTTTCAAGCTTCGAAGCCCTTTTCGAAAACTCAACAGCCTTTATTACACTTGAAATATAGAGTTAGTCAGTCAGGTATTGCCGGAACGTCAAGCGCATCGGTGAGGCAAGTAACAATACAAATCAGTCCGCTTTTGGTCGAGTAGTAGATGTAGCAAATGCGGGATTCAGGGTTTCATCAGTTCATGAACAATCTTCAACTGTTGTTGCAGCCTTCGTTCCTTTATATCTAGCTGCCATTATATCTAGCTGGCTGCAGCTTTGAAAGAAAGAAAATTAACAGTACTGGACACGCAATAAAATGTGGACAACCTAGGATCTGGAATCTACCACTTGTAATCATGCTACGTTCATCTTTACAAAAAACACCAACAGTCACTGGAACGTAGTATTCCAATATGATCATTTAACTGATCAATACTGTGATTATATACGTTGTACTAAACATTTCCCCAGCTGCATAAGCTTTCAAAAAGTATAGCAGCAGGTAGAAATTTGCAAATGCCCTGGCAAAGACCACTAGCTGCGCCTTAAATAATATCAACATTCATGCTACCGTGCAACGGTGCAACCCTCAACACCTGCAACCCTTTTGGCAACCTTTGATGTCCGCTGCACTGCTTGTTTATTACTTTGACAAACGTTACTCTAAGAGTAACAGCACAATGCAACGATACAGGCTCATACAACCTGGCCAACAATACCAAAGCGACAATTGCAGGTCTAATACAAACTCTTTGCCGGTTGCTCTTTTCCCATTTGCAAACGAAATGTCAACAACGTTTAGATAGTAAACTCGATCACTATGTGTTCCTTCTCTACAACTGCAACTGCAACGATATCAGTAGCCGACCTGCATATTACGCCAAAATTTTACCATCATTGGGGCTTATTCTCTGTGCTGTTGCCGTGAACCTGCGTGAGAGCCAGTTGCTGGCGGCATCCAGGTTTCTAGCGACATTTCGTCGCAGATTTCAACAGAATGGTGCTTGAAGACGGGAAATGGCGGTATCAGTATGCAAACGTGTTTTGCAACGCACCTGTGATTTGGTTTCAATGCAGGCTGAAGCCTTAATCGTTGTCGAATTAGCATGTTTGAGCAGTTCATCACCATAGAATTTGGCTTCTCGAAATGTCGGTGCAAAAAAAAGTTACGTCAGAGGATGAATAAGAGTTTTCCTAACCCCATGACTTGAGCAGAGTACTGTTTATTATATGCACGTAAAATGCAATTAAGGTATAACTCTAAATTAATAATTTCCTATTATAGTAATTATCTGCACGCAAGTGCAGTAAAAACTTACAATTTACCCAAACGGGCAATTACTACGTTGTAATGTCGTAGTTAGTTTCTTTTTAAAAAAATTTAAACACCAAAAGTACCGGAATAGGCAAAAGCCACAAAGGGTCTATGTGTCTTTATGGGGAAACACATTTTAGAAAAGCTTCCAAAAGCGGAAATACCAACGCAAAAAAAAAGCAAATCTAGAAAAAAAATAGGAAAAAGCAATTGTGTTACACAACAAAAGTATTGCAACTCGATGTTTGTGATGGAAACAGGTCAAGTGACTCGTTGTTTTCGAAAACAACAAGAGGTTTGTTGGCGTATTTTCTTTTTTTAGCACAACATGTATGATGTTACTCTTCTTTTCTTTTTTTGAAAATATATATCACTATAAACTTTTCCATTATCCACAGCTCATCACCTTTATAAACCTCCATGAATCTCCATGAGTCTCCAGACTTTTTCCTCTTCTCCTCCCCTCTAAAGAAATATCTAGCATTTCCAGCATTTTTTCCTCGGTTTTGTTACTCCTCCTTCTTCGACTTGTGCCCTGTTCATGGCGGACTTAACTCCAAACTAATCCCCTCGTAGATATCACCAACTAGCATGTACACAGCCAACAAATGGTCTACAGTCTCGTCCTCGGACAGCTCGCAGGCCACCATCAGCCCAGTCTCTGCAATAACAGCAACTTCCACGAATTCACCAACTCCATCAGCAGCCTCAACCTGCTTCTCGCCATCCCTCATTTCCTTATCGTCAACAATCTCCAGCGACGGCCCAGCAACGACCTCTTCAACACCAGCAACGCCAGAGCCAACCATTTCAACCATCTCAATCACCTCAACAGCAACTACCACGTCCTCATTGCGAACCAGCAAGAAGAATCTTCTATCCAACATCAAATCCTTCTTCTCGTCCTCCGACCTGCCCGCTAGCGCCAAATACCGGCCTTCTTCACCTCCTCCTTTTGCGTATCTGCAGCGAAACCTAGAGATTCTAACAAACTCTTCCAAACTCCCCTCCTTGGCCCCCATCGTGGCTAATCTGGCACAATCCATGCAAACTTCCCTTGTTGATACCAATTCTGCCACCATGCTTCCTTCTCTTATTGCTGCTCTTCCTGCCGGCACCGAGACTGGCACCTATCTATCTGTAGATGTGGGCGGCTCTACACTGCGAATTGCCCTCGTCAAACTGTATGGTCGTTCTTCTGGTGTCCAGCCGCGCGCCTTGGCTGCCAACTCTCATCCCATCAACGACGCTATCAAGTCTCTCAAAGGTCGGGAATTCTTTCAATGGATTGGGTCCAACATTAAGTCTCTGCTAGACTCTCATGGCGACTATAGCAGTAGCTCCGAGAAGCTGGCCATGGGTCTGTCCTGGTCGTTTCCTTTTGCCCAACTCGAGTCCGTCGCTCGCGGTACTATCCTGGCAATGGGCAAGGGGTACCATGTCGCGGATGAAATCGCTGGGTGGGACCTTAGGGACGCGTTTGAAGAGTGCTTCCAAGAACTAGGTCTGCCTATAAGCTTGACTGCCATTGTCAATGATACTGTGGCGGCCCTGCTCTCACACTCGTATATGAACGCAACCACCCGCGCCGCCGTAATTCTCGGCACTGGCGTCAACTCCTCTGCATTTATCGATGGTAGCACACTGGTAAATACTGAAATGTCTCTCATGGGCGGTGCTTCTAGTGAACCGGAAGACGGGATTCTGCCTCAAACCAAGTGGGACCGAGATTTAGACTCGCGGGTTGAGCGTCCAGGATTCCAACCGTTTGAAACTATGGTGTCTGGTCGGTACTTGGGAGAGGTGGCACGGCTGGTAATTTTAGATCTCGTACAATGCAAGGCGATTTCTCTTGACGGTCTAAATCGCAGTGCAGGTCACACTGCTTGCAATCATCACTACCACCACCACCGATGCTACTGTACCTCTCCATTGTCTATTCCCTACGGGTTTGAAACAGCCGACATGGCTGAGATTGAAGGCTTGTATTACGCCAATTCCACTAACCAGCGCGCCCAAGCTAGAAGGGCCAAGCGTGTATTTGAACAGCGATTACTTGTACAAGTGAGTGAAGCAGACTTTGGCAAGATTTGCAAAGTTTTGCGTGCAGTGTCCAGTCGTGCGGCTGCCTGGATTGGTGCATCCATTGTATCTTTGGTCTTGAATTTAAATGACCATGACCACCACGACGCAGCGGGCACTACGACAATAGCATACTCGGGCACTGTCATTGAAAAATATCCTGGATTTAAAGAGCGTTGTCAAACCACGCTGGCTGAGCTGGGGTCACAAACTTGTGGCCTTGAGAATAGAAAGCTTGTACTTGCCCCCGCTATGGATGGTACTCTATACGGTCCCGCAATTGCCAGTGCCATGTATGCCTAAGAGGTGTCCTCATTTCACTCATTCATTCTTTGCTTATTTATTCTGAATTTCGCATGTCATGACGTTTTCATTTTGTAATGGATTTTGCTTGAATCATTTTGGTTATACACTTTACACATAGTTTAATATCACATTGTACATATAGTACGCCCTTGAATCTACTGTTTCAAATGAGACTTGGATGACCTCAAGTTCCATCTATCCGTTTTGCGTGACACTGCAACAGTGCACCATTAGGATAGGCGTCCACGAGATGCTGAAATCTACTGTATTAGCACATGTTGCAAGGAGATGACTGCATCTAAATGATCTCGCTCTGCACACCGCGTTAAAGATCAGTTAGGAAATGCCGGTATTTTGGAAACATATACAGCATGGGCAATCTAGCCGGCTTGTCTTCCAAATGCATTCATGTGCAAGGTCCCGAGATGTGGTGGACCAGCCTAAAAACACTAGTAGCTTGAATTCTGATGGGGTTTATATAAAACGTGAAATGGTACTAAAATGCTAGGAGGTTTGACCGGTTTTGTCAATGCACAAAACCAGTCCAAGCTTTAGATTACAAGTCCATTTTTTTCTACAAGGTCAATTTTTTTCCATGTGCAATATCGACCTTCTTAAAAAAGTTGGTGCTGGTTTTTATTCATTGTTCCAAGTCGATTAAATTTTGAGAAAGGTGAGGCAGCACCAGGACAGGTCGGGCCCTTAGCCTACGTCAGGGCTGTGTGTAATATTAGAGCACTATGATACCTTGTGATTGATTTTTTTGTGATGGCAGAAGAGGAATGACACGCAAGCACGCAAGCAAGAGATAAGGAGCCAAACTAAATCGGTATTGTTATAGCCTGTAGTGTAGTCTACAGTAAGCTCAATTTTTGTGCATGTCTTCTAGTTTCATCCGGTAACTATCTAGTCTTGAATTCAAAAGGATTTTATCGTCAGGCATTCCAACTTTTCTGCGTGCTTTTGCATTGAATATCAGCTGCGTGAGCTTTCTTAAAAAGCGCAGCTACTATGGCATGCAATCCTGCTAGTGTGTGTTATTTTATTACTCTTTGTATTAAACCGTTTGCATGCTGATGTGAATCCCAATATGGATTAAAGTAAAACATGCCCAAATTCTCACGTCCTCAATTTGAATTTTATCATAAACGACATGTTTATAAGTGTTTTTGTTTTTTTTATACCTGGCAATACTAAATTGTTTTAGCATATTTACCTCTTATACTACTGTGCTTGGATCAAACACTTGTTTTGCCAAATGAAGTGGAACGCCGACTAGTGCCAACACGCAAGTTTAAGTTCGCACCGTGATGAGAAAGTCAGTATCCTGTCATGCAGTTTCTTTCCCTTCTTTTTGCGTTGTATCAAAAATCCGGCAAAATTAGCGAAGCATTAATAATAAACCTTGGTCGCTGAATGATTATCGACTGGCTTCACTTTGTAACGTCTACTACGGGCAAAACACGTTAGACATTTGAAATTCGACTATAAACATTTCTTGCTCGTCATGCTAAAGAATACTTGATTTGTTTTTTATTTAAATGAAATAAACCAAACCAAGGGATTTTGACAGTTGGGGACTTTGTTTAACCTAGTTATTTTAAATGGAATATCAAAATAGGATATCCAATGTAAATATGCCAATATCAACAGAGATGCAGTATTTCTGGGTGTCTCAACTAATGAATATTGATTTAAGCCTTGCGGATTTTATAATCTCGTCAATGCCTGTCAAGAAGTTGAGACAAGCATTTGGAAATTCAATTACCCAGTAGCTTGAGCAAAGGCCCAACTGATATTTTGCCCTGTTCGTCTTCAATTCGATACCAAGTATTCAATCGTAGCCTTTTGTACTTCAAGTCCGATTGTGACGTCTAAAGATGCGACGGTCTAACCGTTTGACAAATCTTGAGCAAAAGAGGAAAATCTCCCCTGAGTTTCGCTGTGATGAATTATCTTTAATTTCTTCAATAAAATTACTAACTCTATTTAGCCTACGATAATATGTCATGAAAAGTGTTTGCCATTTCCCAGTGACCCAGTCTCATGATACCTATCTTAGCAAGAGATAATATGTTTTTCAGCAAGAACCTTCAGTAAGGATCCCCACGTACAACCCTTTGGCAAAACATTCTAGGATTGTCACTGCAGCATTGATGAAATATAATCGAGCATTTCATCGTCGAATCGTCAAAGATTTTGTCGATTCTCCAAAAATGTCAAGTCAAGCAGAATTAGGTTCACTTCCACTATTAAGTTTTTCGTTATTCTCTAAATGTTAGAAATATTACAATAAAACCAGTTGCCTACTATTTTTACCAGGTGGATTGCTTCCTTGCTTAACTCTCAACAGTAACACTTTGTCTAGCAGTTATTGGGTGCCAGAAAAAACGTTCAACCTTTTATCCAAAAGGAATGAAATATAAATGCTTACTTCTCAACAATGTTGGCTATACCCAGGTAAGCAAAGGATTAGCTCTCTAGAAGAAAAGAAAAAGAAATCTCCCTCGAAACACTTGGTTAGCAAGACCAATGTTGACGAGTGAAAGGACGTCGATTTAAGTTTAAACTCTAGTGCAAATAAATAAATTCTCAGCATCTCTTTCCACTTGTAAATCAATCTTTCAAGTAATATAGTTTTTCACTTTATTTTAAATAGTAATAAGCAGGTTTCGTGTGCCCCTTTTCGAAAATTTCATATTGATTCTAGCCTTTTCACAATACGTCCGACACAAATAAGACCTATATTTTAATGCCCACTCAACTTCTTTCTAAATTCCAGCTAGAGCTGGCCCTTATTTAACTTTTTTTTAATATAAATGAAAATGCAAATGTTGTTGAAAACAAAAAGTCTCACTAGTCACAGTGTCACCGGTCAAAATATTCCGTGACTTGCTGAAATTTTGCTTCCATTTACTCAGTGAAGCCACCAAGAGACTCTCCTACTTTAACATGCTGTCCCCTCTCTACTGAAAACTCAAAGCTGGCGGGAGCCTCAAAGACAAGCACTACAGTGCTTCCGAGGTTAAATCCACCCATTTGCTGTCCCTTCAACAAGGGGTAGCCACCCAGCAGGGGACTGGCCTTATTATATGAAGCCTCGTAACATGTCGCTTTTCTAACTCTCTTGGGGCTTGAATCCTGACTTGTCTTTTCATAAATCGTGTTGGTTCTTAGATCCTTGTCAAAATGGACTCGAATACTTCCGACGTTTGTTGCACCAACAGGAATCATGCTAAAAAACCCGTACTTCCACTTTCCTAGCAATGCAACTCGCTCATTCAATACAAAAAGATTACTGAGCCGGCGCTGAATGTAAGGTGCAACGCTGTACAGCTCTCCCACAAAGTGACGGCGTAGCTGCGAAACCCAGTTAGCGGGAGAATGAAACCGGTGGTAGTCACCAGGAGCCAAGTAAATCACTGCATAAAACAATTTCTTGCCCTCTAGAGCTTTATACGAGGGAGCAAAAAGGTCCTTTGCAACTCTGTGTGTAGCCGAGCTCGACACTTGCTTATCAGCCGTTGCGTCACCTTCGTCCTCAACGGTATCAGCTAAACCTGGCTCTTTTCCAATCAGTTCATCTACCGTGTAGGAAATACCGTTGACCACGGCAAACTCTTTATGTCTCTCAAGTGCTTCGAAATAATTTTCTTTAGTCTCTTCAAATGAAATTTGGTGGGATGGGGCCGCATGTACTGCACCAGAGTTTCCCAGCAGAGCATCAAGTGAATATGTAATGCCCTTGACCTGCTCGACCTGTCCATCGTTAATTATACCCAATTGCAAAACTTGACCATCTGCCGGAGATACTAGCGGCGAAGCTTCGTCAATTGGTCGAACTCCGGGCTTGAGTTCACGATAGAAAAACTCCCCCAGATTTTTGTAAGTGCGCAAATCAGATTCAGCAACCTCCTCTAGATTCACTCCAAACATGTAAGAGTAGAACTTATAAAAGGGCTCACGCATCCACTTTGGTAGGTCAATGTCGTTAAATTTACCCCACCATCTTGACATAGCCTTCAACGGAAGGGTGCTGTAAGCCGATACTTTCCATGGTCGCGCAGGCCGTCCTTCCAATAACTCTGGAGGTTCTCGCTTACCACGCATGGCGCTCCAGAGAATGATAGTAGTAACCGCAGGGATGGCCCAAAACTTTAGAAGCACTTTTTTGGCTTTTCCTCTAGTCAGATGTTGTCCAGCCGGAGTCGCCCCCATGGATCCGTAACCACGCACAAGAAATCTATTTCTATCAATTGGGACCCTCCTGAGTTTTGTTGAAAGCCGGTAGCGAATTCCTTGAAAAGTGAACGACGTCTTTCGTCGCATAAATGACATGGGCTTCTTAGCAGCTGAAGGCAGCTGAGACAATCGAAGCTTCAAAGAACCTACGGGGTAATAAAGTAAACTGCGCTTAGGTCGCGGGATTCTCGGAAAGGGGTATCTAGTATAGGAAGAAACCCATCGTCGTGTTATACCGGAAACTCTAGAGGGATGGTTTGAATTTTGTTCGTTAGCGTTGGTATTGACATTACGTCGGGACAGCGCATCAGAACGCTCGAACAACGATTGCGAAGTCGCCATGTGAAATTTCTGGTCAGCCCGCAAGTCAGACATTGATCTCTGCAGTGTCTTAGTGGTGTCAAGTAGAAAGAAACAAAAAGAGGTCTGAATATATATATATATATATATTTCAGTTAACAAGGAGTTCTAGTCCAGGTTTGGTAACACATAGCCTTTCAATCCCAGCGGAAAAAAAAATAATTTGAATCTCCAGTCACTGACTGCCAGAAATTTGTCCAGTCGTGCGTTATTAAGAGCGGCAGATCACGTCTAGATTGCTGCAGGTATTTCTCAAGTTGATTAATCGTGTTTCAGGAGATGTTTTTTTTTTTTTTTTTTTTTTTTTTTTTCGGGCACACGTTTTGTTTCACGCCCCCGAATTTTTCTGGAATCAGCTTTTTTACAAAATGCCACCCCCCCCCCCCAATAAAGAATCTAACCAAATTCCATATGGAAATCTGGAAAAACTTTTCCAGGCAGAGACTGGGTTAGCCAGGATTCCCAAACTTCAAGGGTTTACCCAACCCCAACAAAAAAGA
>JAKVQY010000356.1:0-15705 GCA_030463045.1 Geotrichum macrosporum
CTCACTATCAAAACTTGAACTATTTATCACACGCTCATCTCTTTCCATATCTTCTTATAGAAAATAACAATAAAAAAATTAATTAATGGAGCCATAAAAATAAACCAAAAAATAAAATAAAAATAAAAAACAACAAATTTTAAACAGAAATCAAAGATAAGACAATTAAGAGTACATTGGGTCTTAAGCCCTGTGAGAGGGAGGGCGGCTTCCACTGAGTCTACTCTGAAAGGGTGAGTCACTCATCCTGGAAGATATGCTGCGGGTTTCGCTACTAGTGGTGTTCGAGCGAGGAACAGGCGACGTTAAAAGTGAACCAATTCGAGAAGATGGAACACTGCTATTGCGAGACGACCGAGTGCGATTCATTTCAGGAGCAATACCTTGTCGAATAGAAGACATTCTACTGAGAGGCCTGCTTGGACTTCTTGTCTTAACACGCTCTCGGTGTACTCTTTCATCTTCATTGAAATCTCCGGTGATACTTTCGCCCGCTTCGTCTGTCTCAGTTACTTCTTCTGATCGTCGAAGGAGGTATAGCAAAGCACTATACCAGATATTATGGCGCTGGCGCGTAGGACACGTAACTTTAATAGTACGCTCAGTAGTTTCAATTAACAAGGACTTGTGGAAGAGACCCGGGGGCAGAGGGTTTCCATCTTCTTCAGATCTAACGCCAACGATGGCGACAGACTTAGCCTTCCCGTTATTCTTTGCTTCGAGAGCAGGATTGTCCAAACTCCAATAAAGGGTTAGAGTATAGGGATGAACCCAGAAATACCTCTCGTGCCGATTGTCGGAAATTCCACTTAATCCTCGACGTCTCGTGTACTTGAATAAATACTCTCCAATAACTACTTGTGTTATTACTGAAATCATGTGTCTATCATTCAAAGACGCATTCGTGCCAATAGTCATAGCACTCATATTCATCACGCTTCCAGCAACAGGACTATTTCCAGTAACACTTGTGTCTTCAGGAATAGGTGCTGGAACATCAAGCATAGAAACTTCTGATGGTCTGCCACCTGGAGTCCTGAATGTAGGTGGACCCATCAACTGCCTACTAGAGCTGCTGTTGTTGCTCAAATTGAAAAGTGGACTACTGTCTGACGGACCAGAGCTAGGTGGCATTGATCCATGGGCAGATGTACTTAAAGATGAAAAACTGTTGGCATCAGACAATCTTGGGGAGTGAAGAGTTGCTGGCCATTTCGCATCGCTATTTTCGGGGAAAACATCTCTAGTTGCATCCGAAGGAAGTTTTCCAACATGGACCTCTCTTAAGACAGTAAAGTCACCTGGCATAGAATTCTTCTTCTTAAGGTTATCGTATTCTTCGGCTCCAATCGCAATAAGGCCAACCTTTTCAGCATCGCTTCTAATCTGTTCGCGGCTAATAGATTCTCTCACCGGCTTTCTTGAAGAAAGTTGTCGGTAAACAGACACAGGAACGGTAACAAACCCATCAGTATTGTTTATCTGTGACTCAGATTCATCCGCAAAGGGTTTAGAGGTCACAACCACAGATTGCTTAGTATTTTGGAGCTCCAGAAGTCCATTGTACTCCTGTCTTGGCAAAATTGTAAAACCAAGACGTTCAGCGCCAGCTCTAAGATCTTGTTCATTCCCAACAGGGGCAGCTTGAGCATCTTTCAACAATAGATAATCCGAAGAGGAGAGAAGATGGAGACTCCGCGAAGTAGCTTCTTCCTGAAGTTTGTCAATAGGCAGATTTACAAAACCAGAGACGGCAGCTTCTTTCAATAGAGAATGCTCTTTCTGCGAAATAAGAACCAAACCACGCTTGGAAGTCTCAGCATTAATTTCTTCCGCGCTAAGATTAGATATAGAAAATGGACCTTCAGCGCTGGACATAATTATTGGTGCAGGAAGAATAGTGGATGCTCTCTTTTTAAGATCCGTATGGTCTTCCTCAGAAACTAAAACAAATCCTTGCTTCTGGGCAATAGATGATAACTCCTTAGAGGTGTATTCTTTTGGTCGCGATGCGACAGCAGCAGCCTTAGTGAGAGAACTAAACATCTCGTGAGGTAAAACAGTCAGGCCAAGCAGACCCGCGGAAGACTTTACAGAATCAAGTGTAGGTTTCGATTGAGCCTGAAGGACTTCAAGTTCCTCCTTCAAACGTATTAGTTCTACTTGGTTTTCACCAAGTTTTGCAGTAGATTCAAGTCTGACAGCTTCCAAAGTAGCATCGCCGCTCGCTTGAACCTTTTCAAATTCTTCAAGGAGACGTTCCTTTTCCTTTAAAGCCATTGCTGTTTTTGCGTTGGATTCATCAACTTCTAAGACAAGCTTTTTCTGGGCAGTCTCCAACTGAGCAATCAGGCTCTGGACTCTTGAAAGCTCCTTCTCGAGAAGCTCTGTCTTTTCCAGTGCTTTGGATTTTTCTGTTTTAGAATTTTCAAGAATCAATGTAAGAGCAGCCAGCTTCTGAGTGTTTGTGTCTTGAGCCTTCTCTAACTCAGTAGCCAAAAGATCGCGAATTGCTCTGATTTTATCAGTCTCAGCATTGGCTTCTTCAAGGGCCAACATGGTAGCAGATAAAGAATCTGCGTTTTGGCGATGTTGCTTCTCAATGAAGTCTTTTTCTTCTAATGCTTTGGAGATCTCAGATTTCGACGCAGCAAGTGACAGAGCTGCCGCAGCTAAAGCCTCGTTATGGGCCATTTGAGTCTTCTCAAGTTCAAGCTTAGAAGACTCTACGACAGTAGCTAATGCATCCTTATGAGTGGAGCGAGCCTTCTCCAGTTCAGAGAAAATTGCTTCTCTCTCTTCACGGACACTTGAAACCTGGCCTCTTGCATTTTCAAGATCAAGTGCAACTGCACTTAAAGATTTGGTCGTAACAGTATGCGCATTTTCAATAGCTTTTTTTTCTTCTGAAAGCTTGGCAAAATCAGCCTTTGCAGTCTCCAATGCCAATTGACTAGAAGCCAGAGCTTCACTATGTAGAACGCGAGCTTTTTCAATCTCTCCAGCAAGAATAGATTTCTCTTCTAAGACTTTCGATAATTCAGCCTTAGAAGTCTCAAGTGCCAATTGGCTAGCAGCCAGAGCTTCAATATGTAGAACGCGAGCTTTTTCAATCTCTCCAGCAAGAATAGATTTTTCTTCCAAGACTTTCGAAAATTCAGCCTTAGAAGTCTCAAGTGCCAGTGCACTAGAAGAAAGAGCATCCGCATGAGCAGATTTAACCTTTTCAAGTTCCAAGGCGATGGCAGATTTCTCTTCTAGCAATTCGGTAGCCTCTCTTTTTGCAGATTCAAGAGCCTGGGCGGCAGAGGCAGTAGCCTCATCATGTTTGACTTGTGCCTTCCTTAGCTCTGCAAAAACAGCAGCTTTTTCTGCAGAAAATTTTATGTTCTCGGCCTTAGCAGACTCAAGATCCAGAGTACTAGAAGTAAAAGCCTTAGTATGAGCAGCTTGTATCTTTTCAAGCTCTGCAACAGCAGCGTCCTTTTCTTCTAAAGCTTTAAGGTTCTCGGCCTTTGCAGACTCTAAAGCTAGAGTGATAGAGGCGATAGCGTCGATGTGAGCAGCTCGTGCCTTCTCAAGATCAGCAAGAAGAGCTGTATTTTCTTTTGAAGCTTTCGAGGCCTCAGTCTTTGCAGATTCAAGTGCCGCAGAGTTAGACGCAAGAGCATCAGTATGAGCAGCCCGTGCTTTTTCTAACTCTACAAGAATAGCACCCTTCTCATCCGAAAATTTTGCAGCCTCGGCCTTAGCAGACTCAATAGCCAAGGTAATAGAGGCAACAGTTTCAGCATGATTAGCATTTTCTTTTTCAAGTTGTGCGCTAAGAAGACTTTTCTCCTTAGTAACCTTTAAGAAGTCCGACTTGGAAGCTTCAAGTTCCAAACTCACAGTCTTTAGGGAGTCTGCATTCATGCGTTGAACCTGTTGAAGTTCGGTGGCCAAAAGGGACTTCTCTTCTAAAGCCTGAGCAGTTTCAGTCTTTGATTCATTTAGAGCTTTACGAGCAGTCGCTGCATTATCTTCAAGAAGGCGAGCAGATAAAGCCTTTTGTTCGCTAAGAACTTGAGCGTCACGCTTACTTCGTTCAATGGCATGTAAAGCATCACTGGCTGAATCTTGGAGTGTAGTGAGTTCGGCATACGTCAAAACAGCCAAACCGAGTCTCAAAGCCTTTGAAGAAATTGATTCCTTGGTCTCAGTAGCGGAAACAGGCGCTTTAGAAAGATCGACTACATCGTTGCCATCAAGATCAGGAACTGGTGTAACAGAGCGAGAAACTGGAGTGGGCGTTCCAGCGCGCTTGACTTCAAGATCAAATTCACGAGCTCTCGTTTTGACCTTTTCCTCACTAGGTAGAGAAAGCCTTTCAAATTCGTCCTTAGAGAGTGCAACCCAATCAGAGGGGTTTGTAGTTGTTTTGAATACTGAAGAGCCGAGAGCTGGAGCAATACATACTAAACCTAGCTTTTTTGCCAACTTAGTAACATCATCACTAGTAGGAGTTTCAACAATGCGTCTCAGAGAAGATAAGTATTCCACAGGAACAGACTCAAGGCCACTAGTGTCGTTCAAAGAGTTTGATCGGGAGAGTTGACTAGGTGGTCTGGAAAGTTGAGTTTCCTGAAAAACAGTTACAGTATTGGTAGGGCTTTCAGATCGTGGCTTTTCATCATCCGCAGAAGTTGTAGAGCTGTTAGAATTTTGTCGCCCATGACTCAAGTTGTTTGGTCCACCTTTCTTGAGCAAATACTTGTATTCATCAGATGCAATGGCTACAAGACCAAATTCTTTAGCGGTACGCATGATATCTCGCTTAGTAGGTTTGTATTCCTTCTGGTTATCCATCAAGCGCTTGTATTCTTCAGAAGAAACTGGAACATATCCTAGTGATCGCATAGAGTCAATGACTTTTTCGCCATGGTTAGAAGAAGATTCGGTGTAAGCTGACTTTCTAATAATGCCTTCAAAATGCTCCTTGCGAGCAAGAACAGAGCCCAGCTGCTTGCTTCTAGGGCTCTCGGACTCTTCGGAAATGAGCTTATCGAACTTGACGGATTTGTCATTAAGAGAGGCAAACTGATCACGGGGTACCAAAACAAGATTGAGCTTTTTTGCAAATTGCTCTACATCATTCTTGGAAGGTTGGTTCAGTTTCCTCGTAAGGTCTTCAAGTTCCTCAATAGAAATACTCGCTAAACCAAGACGCTTGCACTGCTGAACAACGTGATCCTTTTCAGGCTCTAATGCGTTCTTCTCCAAGCTCTCAAATTCCTCAAACGGAATTGCAATGAGGCCAATAGACTTTCCAAGATTAGATATCTCAAGTTTTGTGGGAGATAAAAGCTTACGCTTGAGCTCCGTCAATTCCCCATTAGAAATCAACTCCATATTGTGTCGACTAGATGCCTCATGTAGTTCCAACAATGATGGTTCCTTAGCACGACGCTCAAGGAACTCAAATTCAGACGTAGAAAGAACGGAAAGGCCTAATCTAGAGCCCGCACGCTGAATATCTTCTTTTGTCGGCTCGTCAACACGCTTGCGAAGAGCTTGTAGACCATCAACAGAAACGACAGCAAAGCCAAGCTGGGCAGCATGAGTGTCTAACTCTTCCTTTGTTGGGCTAGTGGCAACTCGTTCCAACTCTTTGAGATGGGCTTCAGAAACAATACTTAGTCCCTTAGGAGCTGATAAAAACTCGAGATCTTCACGTGTAGGCTCACGTAATTTGGAATTCAGTACGGACAGCTCTGTATTGGGGATGATCGAAGAATTCAATTTAGATGCATACTCCTCAACAGCCTTAACATCCGGCTCACGCAAAGAAGAGAGTTCATAAGAGGCAATGAGTGAGAGCCCCAGTTTGGCAGCATGTCCCTCAATATCTCGCACATTAGGGGTGCTGGCTTTGGTGTACAAAGACTTATATTCGTTAGCTTTCAGTATAACGGAGTCATGAGTGGGAGCATGTTTAATCCAATCATCGTAATCAGGATTGGAAGCTCTTCTTTCAAGAGCTGCTAAACTATCTGCGTCAAGTACAGCAAGTCCCAACTTGGTGGCTTGAGAAATAATTTCTTCTTCAAGAGGTTCATCAAGCTTTTTAAGAAGCTGTTGTAGCTCATCAGACAAAATAAGACTGCAATTAATGCGTTTTGCATATTGATCAAGAAGTTCTTTTGAAGGACTAGACACCTTGCTGAGCAAATCGTTGTACTCATCAGACTCAACAATAATGAAACCTTGTTTTGTCACACATGTCTTAAGGAACTCCATGGAAGGATCAAAAACTTGAGCTTTCAATGCTTCGAGTTTAGCAGGTTCAACCAAGGTAAATCCATTTTTTGCAGCATCTGCAGTAAGTTCTTCAAGAGAAGGTTTATCTACTCGCCCCTTCAGCTTCGTCAACTCTGTAACGGGCAAAATAGACATTTCATGGCTAGCTGCAAACTTCTCAACATCAGCGATATTAGGTTTGCTTGATTTCTCACGGAGTGTGGCAAGTTCCTTAATAGGAATGAGAGTGGCTCCAAATTTGGTTGCGAACGCTTCCAGCTCTTCCTTGGTAGGGGAGTCTGCACGCCGTTTCAAAAGATCAAATTCCTTTACGGAGAGTGTGCTAAGACCAAATTTGGTAGCGCTAGCGCGCAACTGCTCTACAGTGGGTTTGTTTGCCCTTTGTTTCAATTCTTCAAGCGCTTTTGTGCCAATGAGAATGGAGTTATGGAAGACATATGCCTTGGCTTCAAGCTCTTCCCGGGAAGGTGATGCAACAGCTCGCCTCAATTCTTCAAGTTCTTTATTAGGTATCAAAGCCAATTCCATAGAACAAGCATGCTTAGCAATAGCATCCCTGTTTGGACTAAGCAATTTCCGGTACTTGTCTTCTTTCACAGCAATCATTTTGTATGAATTGAGTTTGTTTTGCAGAAGAGGAAGAGATGGCTCAATAAGCTCCCTATGTTCTGACTGTGAAATAGTGACGAGGCCAAACCCGCGTGCTTTTTCTTCAATTTCACCCTGTGAAGGGCTGTATGGCTTAATGAGATCATTGTATTCTTTCTGGTCAACCGCAACAAGACCATATCGTTTGGCTAATGCGGGAACATCTGAAGCAGGAGGTGGAGGAGGGTTCTTCAACTCCTTAAGCTCATCCTTAGATATAGTAGCATAACCATTCTTTTGCGCAAGAGAAGTAATTTCACTGACAGAGGGTGACTTCAAAGCATCAAGGGCGGCTGTTGTCAAAGTCGCAAGACCTAAAGTAGCGGCAGCAGACTCGATAAAAGGGGCATCAATGGGTCTGTTAGCAGCCTCTCTAATGGACTCATACTGACCAACAGGTACAGCAATCAAACCAAATTCCTTAACGGAGTTTACGGCTTCATCCTGCGTAGGTTTGCGTTCCAGTTCATCAAGTTTGGAACGTGATACAACTACAAGTCCTTGTTCTTGAGCCTTAGTACTTAATTCTGCTTCACTGGGATTGGAAGCCTCCCTTCGTAACTCAGAAAGCTCTTTATTGTCAACCATCACCAAATTATACTCTCTTGCCTTTGCAGAAATCTCCTCCACCGTAGGACTGTTAGCGAGGTGATCTAAGGTATCGTATTTAGCCTGAGAAATAGCAACAAGGCCCAACAATGCAGCTTTCTGAGAGAGGTGTTCCTGAGAGGGCGATTGAGCATCTTCCATCAATTTCTTAAGTTCAGGAGTGGGAACGAGTGAGTGCTCCATATCCTTGGCTTTGGCTGCAAGCTCCCACTTAGTCGGAGAGTTTGCAGCACGCAGAAGTTCTTCATGATCAGCATTAGAAATTGCGACCAAGCCAACCTTTGATGCGTGAGACAATAACTCTTCAACAGTAGGGCGAAAAGCAGCCCGTTTGACCTCATTCAATTCAGCCTCAGGAATAGCCACTAGGCCCAATGCCCTCGATTTGTCTTCAATATGCTTTCTAGTAGGGTTATCAGCGTCTGAAACAAGCCTCTCGTGATCAGAGGAAGAAAGAACCAACATGTCATAACGTTGAGCTGCAATTGCAATGTGTCCAATGTCAGGAGAATTGGCCAGTTCATAGAGCTCTTTATACTCCAAGTCAGAAATAATGCGAGATTTAAAAGTTTTGCTATGAGAAGAAAGCTCTTCGAGAGTAGGTTTATTGGCCACACGCTGAAGCTCTGCAAGGTCAGTATCAAGGATGGTAGAACGTCCAATCTGACTAGCCCTAGAATTTAACTCATTAATGGTAGGACTGCTAGCAGTTCTCAAAAGTTCTTCATAGTCAGCATCCTTTAACATGGAATACCCCGCCGCATTTGCCTTCTCCTTAATCTCTTCTGCTGTAAGCGGACGTGTAAGCTCAGCAAACTCGTCTCTACGCATAACATTAAGGCCAAACTTAGACGCATGGGATACAACATCTTCTTCCGTAGGGTTGCAAAGTGACTCGTATAGGTCTAGAGAAATGGCTGTAAGACCAAGTGCAGATGCTTTCAAAGAAAGTTCATCCCTAGATGGCTCGTTTACAGAGCGCAAAAGATCTTTGTGCTCATGAGCAGGAATTGTGACAAGCTCAAACGCCTTAGCTTTTTCGATAATTTCATTCCTGCTGGGTTCATTTGCAGCTCTGTATAATGATTGATACTGCTCATTAGAAACAACTGTAAGTCCAAGTTGCTTGGCATTGGTTGTGACCTCATCAGGAGTGGGTTCATTAGACAACCTAAGAATTTCCGAGTATTCTTCTTTGTTGGCTACAACCAATCCTAGACCTTCAGCTTTTGATTCCAATTCTTCCTTTGTAGGGTGGTTAGAGGATCTAAGAAGAGACTCGTAGTCAGCAACTAAAACTGTAACAAACCCAAGGGCCTTTGCCTTCTCAGAAATCTGATTTTCAGTAGGTTCATAAGCTGCTTGCTTAAGAGATTTATACTCAGAATCAAGAATAGTAGTGTATCCAAGTCTTTTGGCTTTCTGGCCAACTTCTTCCATAGTTGGTTCATTGGCAGACCGAAGTAAAGCGGCGTGCCCAGCAAGTGATAAAGCCACCATGCCTGCATTCCGGGCACGAGCCAAAACCTCTTCCTGTGTAGGAGATTGCAAACTTCGTTCTAATTCAGCATGGGCGTCCTTCGACAAAATTATTAAATCCAGATTATCCGCCTTAGATCGAAGTTCCTCCTCTGTGGGTTCATTTGCAGTTCTTAAAATCTTAGAATAGACGTCATTAGAGAACATGACCATTCCAAGATTTTTGGCAGAGGTGTCAAGTTCATCTTTGGTAGGGTTCTTTGAAGCTCGAACTAATTCAGCATGGTCATGTTCAGTTAACGCAACAAGACCTAACTTACTAGCCTTTTCAAGAATCTCCTTCTTGGTAGGTTCATTAGCGGATCGAAGGGTAGAAGCATATTCATTCTTAGTGAGAGCAATAAGGCCCATGTCGTTGCATTTCAGATCAAGTTCCTCATGCGTAGGATTTCGAGCAGCACGGCAAAGTTCATCATACTCTTCTATGGGAATTGCTGTGAAACCAATGTGTTTCGCATAATCCTTAACTTCTTCTTGCTTGGGATCTGTAGACGCACGAATGAGGTCGCAATGGTCCTCTTCAGATATTGCGACAAGACCTAATTCATTAGCCTTGAGTTGAAGCTCGGCCTGAGTAGGCTCATTTACGGATCTTAAGAGTTCTTCATGCTCCTTAAAAGACAGAGAAACCAGGCCAATAGCTTTTGAAAATTCCTCAATCTTGGACTTGCTCGGCTTAGTAGATTCTGAAACAAGCAAACGATGATCATCTTCAGAAAGAGCAACAAGGCCTAGGGTTTTTGCCTTTAATTGAATCTCTGACCTAGTAGGCTCGTTGGCTTTGCGGGAAAGTTTGCTGAAAGATTTAGTACTAACTGCAGTCAAACCAAGGTTTAAGCACATCTTCTCAACCTCGGATTTGCTAGGCTTAGTGGAGGCGCGAACAAGTTCGGAATGCTCCTTAGATAACAGAATAACAAGACCCAAATCCTTTGCCTTAATTTCAAGCTCAGATTGAGTAGGTGAGTGAGCAATTCGCGAAAGCTGTTCATATTCCTCAGTAGGCACTGATTTAAGACCTAATTTCCTGGAATACTGTTGAACTTCCACTGCTGTAGGTTCATTGACTGTACGAACAAGTTCCTTGTGCTTTTTCAAAGGAAGAGTGACCAGACCCAGTGATTTAGCCTTAGATTCAATTTCATCGATTGTTGGGCTATTAGTGGCACGAGAAAGCTCTTCATATTCTTCATAAGGTGTAGTTATAAGATTCAGGCACTTGGCAAATTTCTCAATTTCTTCCCTTGTAGGATTGCTCGAAATCCGAACAAGTTCAGCATGATCAGTATTAGCAAGAGTGATTAACTTAAGACTCTTAGCCTTAACCTCAAGCTCCTCAGGGGTAGGTTCATTAAGTGCACGATTAAGTTCGGCATATTCCTTTGCATCTAGAACAACAAGACCGGACTTCTTTGCCTTAGATTCAACCTCCTCACGTGTAGGTTTATTAGCAACACGAATCAGTTCAGAATGGTCGGAGTTAGATAACGTAACAAGTCCCAATTCTTTGGCCTTCGATTCTACCTCTTCTTTAGTGGGATGTATGGCTGAACGGCTAAGCTCAGCATGATCATCATGCGTAAGCGTCACAAGTCCAAGATCTTTAGCTTTGATTTCAATCTCATCACGAGTAGGTCGCGTGGCAGCACGAGTGAGTTCTTCGTACTCCTTCGATGGTACGGCGGTAAGGTTCAAATCTTTAGAAAACTTTTCAACTTCTTCCCTGGTAGGCTTGCTTGCAGCGCGGATTAATTCTGTATGATCATTTTCGAGAATAGCAACAAGCCCCAAAGATTTGGCCTTAACCTTTAGCTCTTCTGTGGTAGGTTTATTAGCAGCACGAGAAAGCGAGTCATAGTTTACAGAATCAAGTGTGATGAGACCCAAGGACTTGGCCCTCTTCTCAATCTCAGATCGGGAAGGTTCATTTGCAGCTTGTAATAGAGACTTGTGCAAATCCTTGCTCAAAGTCATAAGACCAAGCTTAGTAGCATTCTCAGTGACTTCCTTTTCAGACGGTTCAGTAGCACGTTTAAGTAGGGCTGTATGCTCAGCAATCGATAAAGAAATGAACCCGATAGCACTTGCCTTGGACTTTAGACGATCCTCGTCAATGTTTTCAGCAGTATCCACAAGCTCGTCATACTTTTTGGTGGTGAGAAGTTTAAGCCCAAGGGCTTCTGCTTGCTTAGCAAGTTCCTCTTGGCTAAGGGATGATCCGGAAAGAAGCTGAGCATAGCTTTCCTTAGAAAGCGTAACCAAACCTAACGATTCCGCAAAAGTCGAAAGATTATCAGCAGATTGGTTAGCCTCTGATTTATCCACGAGTTCGTTGTATTCCTCTAAAGTCAATGTAACTAGTCCATGCTCTTCAGCGTGGTGCTCAATATCATCTACGGAAAGAAATTCCGCGGCCAGACTCTTTTCTTTTACCGGCGTGGTTTGCAAGGAAGTAGTAGGGTCCTGATCAAAGTCCAGGCGGCTAAGCTCAGTGTGGAGATCTGGGATAGAAAGATCACGTTTTCCAATAGCCGTTTTACCACGGGCAGAGCGGAAGGAGCGGTGTTGGAGCGTAGCATTAATATCTGCTTCTTCGTCAGAAAAAAAATGTCTGTCATCAGACCCAGCTTGAAACGCTTCGGTTTCTGTAGCTTCGCCTTCAGAGATCTCATCCGTAGTTTCAAGACCAGTTTGGTAGTTGTCATCTTCAGTAGGGGCATCATTGGCAGTCTCGAATCCAGTTTCAAATCCTTCATCAATGGCAGATTGAAATTCTTCGCTATCATCATTATCATTCAACCATTCTTCAGAGCTCATGGAATTCCTGTCGTAAATTCGACTGACCGGAATACAGTTGCCATAGGTTCCGGCAAATCCAGGTTTTGACCTTTGAACAATAACTTTTTCTTTCTTTGCTCGAGAGGTTGATAATCCATTAGAGCGCGCAAGTTCAAGTTCTTCTTGCGTTTCTGTCAGTAGTCGCTTAAGCTCAACTTTCTCATTCTTTTCGCGGTGTAAGCTGCTTCTCAAATTACTGATCATTCTATGAGCATGACCCAGCGATGCTTTAACAGTTTCAGTTTCAAGCACAGAATTACGTGAAGGTGTTGCTTTAACAGGAGAAAGTGGTGGAGAGTTCTCAGGAGTTTTGGTTTCAAAATCCTCTTCTTCGTCATTAGTGATAGTAGAACTAGAAAGAGACCGTTGGGTGGCATGAAGAGCATGTTGGGAATTCTTAGCTTGGATATCACGCTTGAGGTCAGTGTTGGCTTTTGTTAGAGCTTGAACTTCTTGTCGAAGCAAATCTTCTTCACGGCGGTACGCAGCGAGTTCAACTTCTTGTCTAGACTTGGTGGCCTCCAATTCTGCCTTTAGATTGAACTCTCGTAGTCGTAGAGATTCAATCACTTCCAGCTGAGAAGACTTGTCATTTTGTAATCGTCCTGTTTCCGAGGCAGCTTTGTTGAGAACAACATTTGATTTTGATACTTGATCCTTTAATTCTTGAAGACGGACCTCCAGGTTCCAGTTTTCTTCTTTGAACTTTTCCTCAGAATCTCCAACTGAAACTAGTCGAGCTTCTAATGATTGATTATTACTCTTGAGTAGCTCTTGATCATTTTCCAAGTTTCTGATGATACTTTGGCTACTGGCTAGCTCATGGTGTAATCGGCGGCACTCTAGCAGTAGGTTTTCGCCAATATCCGAGACAAACTTGACATCCTGCCCTTTAGTCCCCATGTTGCGTGATCGACGAGTAGGCTTTGCGGATGACATTGAACCACCAAACAGCGACTAAGAAAGGTTTTTGTTAGAAGAAAGTTTCAATTGTTACATGGAATCGGCAAAGCATACTAAATCAGAATTGGGTCCGGTACCTGTACGTTTAGATAGTAAATTGGAGTCTTTCGTCAGCTCATCTGCATCGCGCGACAAGTTTGCTATACGTTGTTTGAGCTCTAAAGCCTTTTCATCTTCAGAAGCGTCATAAGCTTCTTTCGTACGTGCGCTGAGAGCTTGTAAATGAAGTTGAAGTTCATGTTCGGTGCTTTGCAGAGACTCACCAACAACTGCAGTTTTCTCTATCCTGCCTTGTATAGCGCGTAATTGATCATGAAACGATTGGAAATCAGCGTCATCATCCTGATCTCCATCCCGTTCCTGAAAGGAGGATATGAAATTAGACATTAGGTCTACTTTGTTAGTAAGACAAGTATAATCAGGAAATTACACAAAAAATACCTGGGGTGCTAAAATAGCCTCCGTAATCTAGTATTAGCTAGTGAATTGTAATATCGTCAAGTTTTGGTTTGAAAAATGAAAAGGTTCTTGGCTTTGGGCAGCTGTGCTTTTATCAAATCCCGGCAGAATTGTGCACTAGTAATGAATAGTCTCTTTTTGTATGTGTTAGTTGAGTTTCAACGTTCTCCCTTATTAATTATGTTGACAGATGAAGGGCTCTTTCCTAGAAGATGGCAATTCTGGAAGGAGAGAAGAAAAAATTGTTCTAGGAATACTTCATAAAAAAAGGGATAAAAATTTGGGGATCAAAAGAGCATGCACGTTGAATTATACGACCCTTACCCTTTCTGAAAAACTTACGACTTCCAGGCTTTTAGGTCGTCTACTACGCAATGCTCGAATTCAATAAAACATTCACGCAGGCAAGTTTATGGAGCCAAGGGAATTACGATTTGGGCCCTACGCCGGTTTGTAAAGAAAGTAAATGAGATGTACGCAGCTTATTAAAGTATAGGGAACATGTTCTGTAAGGACAAGAGACTTATTGTTATTTGTTGTAAAATTTTACGCGTAAGTAGGCACTTTAATCTTAATTCTAGATATGTAAACAAGGTTTAAAAAGCCCAATGAAAGATCTTTGTAGCTAAAATGAGGATGAGAGGTATGTTCAATTAATCAGCTAACTCGTACTTCATGAAGTTTGAGAAATTTCAATGTCAGACAGGCATAATTTGTTGATTAAATTTCACTCTTTTAACGCGTGGTTCAGACATTTAATGGCAAGCTATGTTCTCTCGTTCAAAGTTATAATGAGATTTCTGTTTTTTTATAAACCCGTGCTTGATTTATAAGGTGAGGTCTGGTATGAAGTCAATTATTAAGGTTCAAACACAGTGATATCTATCGTTTTACACGAAATGCGTTCCTTTTCTTGACTCTCAAAGCTTCTAATAGTTGAAGATCTCCCAAAAAGTCATGAAAATCTAAACTGATTGAGAATACCCAGTATTTCAAGGATCCGAAATGGTACTAGCAGATTTTTCATATAATGAAAACTTCCGAGTAAGAGTATTCGCTTTAGTAAAACAAGCTTATGGCCTTCCAGTTCAACCCCTGGCTGGTATTTTGCGAAATCAATACGAAATAATTCCGACAGCAACCCTTTTTGCTGTATTTGGATGGCTTCTCGATCAGTTGTAAAAAATTACAGCAACATTTTTCAGCGCAATCGGAAATATTCCATGAAGATGTAGCTGCAAAATGGAGTTCACCTAAATATTTTCATCTACGTCAGTCAGACGTGGAAATTAGTTGCTACAAAAAATTATAGATTTTACTAGAGCTTCTCGTTATTTACTGCAGAAATCTTTTCCTTATCATTTTCATTTATTCTTAGCCAAGAGCTAAAAATTAAATAGTATTTTTCAATCTCACTTTTTTTGGGATGGTGCTCCACACTGAGAAGACTATCATTAGTACAATGGTGTTTGGATATAAGTGAAATTAAAAAATTTAGAACTGGAGACAGTCAAAGTCATATGCTTTTGAACAAACAACTTAATATAACAGAAATCTTAATGACTTCATTGTAGATGAGCTCCTCAGTAATATTTTACTAGCAAGCCATTTACCATTTCGTACTTCTCTCAAGAGTGCACAATATACCTTTGCATACTACAGCTGTTATCTTTAAACGGAATAATAATATCCAGAGGCTAGCGGTTGGCAGATACTTCCTTTATATTATCACGAGTCACTTATGTAACTTAAATGCTATAGTTATTTATTTTAAATTTAGCAAAAAATTATTCTATAACTTACAGACCATATTTGGTATATGTCAACTTTGAGAAAACTGTAATCACATATATGGGCGTGTGGTAAGTAGTTCAAGTTTGATAATGAGATGAAAAATAACGCTTCTCTCAAAGATTGAGTCGCTACTGTGACTGACAGACTACATCCAGTATGATTTAAATTTGAAGAAGTATTGTTATTATATATTCAATATGATATTCCGCCCTGACCTATTTATCCCGCACTCATCTTTTTCTAAAAGTGTCGATCATATATTAAATTTGAGAAAGAATTATTATAATGAATTTCACAGAGAGGGTTCTGCGTCAAGTCTCCATAGTGGGTTGTGACAGGCATTGGGTGGGCTTAACGCTTGTATTCAATAAACTACTGTGACTTTCAGACTATATTTGATATATATTAAATTTAAGAATGTATTGTTAGTATATATATAATGTTCAACAACAACTACCCCAGGCGCCCTGGCCTTAGACAGAGATCACAATCAATCCCCAATGTGGATATTACAACAACCCCACGTCCCAAAACCCACAATTGTATCATGTCTCA
>JAKVQY010000357.1:0-15686 GCA_030463045.1 Geotrichum macrosporum
TTGTTTTTTTTTTTTTTCTTTTATTTTTGGGGGGGGGGGCCCATTTTTTAAAAAAGACTGGGTTTTCCCAAACAAAAATAATTTTATACATTAAGTTATTTTAGAAACCGCGTTCAGATTGGAATTTATTAAAAATCCTAAAATGAATCGTCTTGAGCTCATTGAAAAAGCTTTTAGAACTGGAAAAAAAAAAAAAAAAAAAAAAACCCGAATAATTAATACCTCCTACTTTGCGATTTTAGGTATGATATCTAAACTTGTAACTTTAGTTATTTTTTTTTTCTTTCTCTCCAGTTCTATTTCTCCATTACTCGACTTGTAAAAAGACTCTAGAAAAAAAATACAAGATTTTTATATTTTTTGGGATTTTACAATTTATCTCCAACTAGCCAAGTAAGAGCTTTCAAGACGGGAGTGTGCTTTCTCTCTTCGTAGTTCAGGGCAGTCATGGGCTCACCGGTATGCTCCAACAAATTCTCGACCTCTTTCTTAAGCTGGGCCTGTAATTCTGGATCTTTTGTGACCACCAATGCGTTTGATTCAAGGTCATGAGCGTATGCGCGGCGGGTATAATTTGATGATCCCACAAGAGTGATACACGGGTTTGCGGGTTCAGCTGGGCTAGTCTGTTGATGAGAGTCCTTTGAAACAGGTGCAGTAATCCAAATACCCTTTGCGTGAAAGGACCAACCTCCTGGTGTGTTAACTGTACCACGTTCCCATTCAACAAGGTTGATGGATGAATTGCGATGTCTTTGGGAGTTGGATGCTTCTACATCAGCTAGAAATCGGCTTGCGAGTAAAGAGTATGCGTCCGGCAGAAGTCCAGAAATACCATTTGATTGATAAAACCCATTTGCTTTTGGCGAAGCGCAAATTATAGTTGCATTGGGCGGTGATGAGTGAAGAAGTTTTGTTTTATACTCTGGATGAATGTTAAAATAACCAGCCGTGAAAGTCCAGTTGAAAGCATTAGTGCTTAACATTGACAAAATCCTGGAAACTACTGGAAACTCGGTAGAGTTGTCTTTAGGCTGAAACAAGGGCGAGAATTGAGAAATGGGATAGACGATTGTGGAGCAAGAGTTGTCAGTTGAAGTGGCCTTGAAAGTGGTCGATGACTTTAAAAGAGGAGTCATGATTTTCGTTGAATGTTGAATGAATTGTTCAGGGCGAGTGATAGGGTCTGGTGTGTAGGGACCTTGAGTCCATTCCAAGGAAAAAGTTGCTTCGGGCTTTTTGGATACTATTATTTGAATGGCGGCAGCTTTAAGACGGTCAAAAAGGGTTTGTTTTTGTTTGGGCAGCGCTGGTTTCGGAACAATAGTGTATGAAAGCGAAGCAACCGCGCGATGAATTTGAAAGTAATAATTAGTCAAAGGCTTAGACTTGAACAAAATGTAACGGTCCTGGCGATTAGTGAAATAGTCATTAGACAAATTTGCTCCAGACAAGATGATTTCGTCGTCAAACCCGTAGAGCTTCATGTGTTGTAATCCCCAGCCTTCATTAAATCTATTAGGAATCAGTTGTTTTTTAATTCCGTTCAGTTCTGGAGTATGGTACATTTGCAATTGGACCCGATGATTTCCAAACTCTTGGACTAAAGGGGAAAGCAGAGATGCCGAGCATGGTAAAGGAGCTTCTCTTGTGCCTCTCAATGCGTCCGACAAGATGAAAAGTTTAAGCTCGGGATTATTTCGCAGTGCTGTTTGCAGGCAACTGACTAATTCGTGTTCGGATTTGCCAATGTACAAAGTTGCCAAAAATATTCTCTCTTTAGCACTAGCTATTTTTTCTTTCAACGTTGAATAAAAGTCAGCAGGCAAGCTCAGCACCTGAATAGATCCAGACGGCATTTCAAACTTGGGAATTGCCAGCGAGTCCAACTGTGAAAGTGTAGAATTGATGCTAGGATGAAAAAATGACGAAGAAGACGACGAGTACATTCTACTCCTCGCGTGTATTGCAAACCCCAGCTGTCTGCTCGCATTTCGGCGAGACTGGAATGATGCCGACCTAGCAACTACGTCAAGAGGCCCAGAGTTTAATCTAAAGCTCATAGTTTTTGTTTTTTTTATTTTTATTTGGTCTAAAAGGCCGTTGGGTATATTTAATATGGAATGTTGCAAAATTGGGTGAAAAAAATGAAAAAAAATTTTATTCAATATAGAGCTTGGGAGAGGAAATAGTTTTTCCTCTTATTGATGGTTGGTTCAAAATGATGGTTCCTTGCCCATATTGAGAAACTGGCTATAGATAAAATCAGGGATTGAGATTAATTATAAAATTTAAGGAACGACAAAGAAGAATAGGAATTAATAAAAGTATTGAAAAAGTGTTTGTGAATAGAAATTAAAGAAAAAGTGTAAGAACAGAGTACTAGAAATTAATGTACCGCGCCTCCCCAAAAGTAACGCGCGCGCGATTAAGCGAGGAAGAGGAACGCCACAATGATAGCGGAGAGGGAAACAACTGAAAGGGAACGCATGGCAGAACCCGAGTTAACTTGGGGAAGACCGGAAGGAGTAGGTATAGATGTAGTAGTATTGCTGTGATTAGAACCTGCATTAGGGGACTGAGGAGGAAGAACGATGGGAGTACTGGCAGCAGATGTATGTACAAAAGAAGTGGAGAGGGTTTTGGAAACAGGTGGAGCGGTGGTGGCGGGTTCAGAGTGGGTTGTAGACAGGAAGGCGGTTCCGTTGGAGGCGGCAGTAGCGGATTCAGCAGCAGTTGCAGAAGGCGCTTGTGCGACGACAGTAGAAGAGCCAGTAGGAATGCCGTCAATTCGAGTCTTGTCTATACATCCAATGTAAAAGTTTCCGTCGATAAGACGGCCAATGGTATTATCTCCGTTTTTTTCGTTGAGTGAAATTCTAATGGGAACTGAGGGAAAGCAGACTGTAGTCTCATTATCGCTAGTAGCCGTGTTGGTATAAGAGATCTTTCCGTAGTACTTTGAATCAGCGGAATTGAATACGATGGTCTTGTTTGAGATTTGTCCATCACTCTTGCCAACGAGATCGACAAGTTGCCATCCCTCATTGAGTGAAATAGTGAGATCAGATGTAAGTGCGTACAGATTCTGCGAAACGTATTTGACCGTGTCGACTTGACCAGCAAAGTTTCCCCATTCCTGTGCGGTAACAACACAAGCCATGAAGGTTGCTGCAATCACGAAAGAGGACTTATCAAGGTACATTTTCAAGCGTTCGTAGTTTAATATACACAAAAGTACGGGGAGGAGACGTAGATAAAACGTAGAAAACGCAGAGATTTATAATAGTAATAAAAAATAAAATAAAAAATTAAAAAAATGCGATATATTCAGAGGAACAGGATTATGTTTTATACATGATCGAGACACAATGCGGCCTAGTCAAATGTCAAAATGTGCGCTACTGCATGACAATAGACGAGCCTAGGCAAAGTTAGGCAGCCAAATTCATTTCAGTCACGTGAATAGTCCCTAATTTGACTGCGACGCCTTGATCTCGCATAGTTTTTGCGTGCAAAAGCGGAAAATATGACGCTGAGCGTGGAAAAGAAAAGTTGAGCTTAAAAGTGTTTCTGGCAGAGAGTCTGGGATATACGCATGTATAAAGTGTTTGAGATGAGCCAAAAGAAAAACCTTCAGTGCATGCCAACGCTTGCGAATTTGAGTCCAATTGGCAGGAGAAAAAATGAATGGCGGTGATGGTACAGACCCCAATTGGGACTTGTTGATTCCTAATTCTGCTTGTACGTGGAGCTTGTGTCTTTGTGGATTTGAATGCAGTAAAAGTATTTTGAAACATTTGGGGAAACGTCAAATTGTATAATGAAACAAGCGAACGAAAATAATGATAATAATAAATAATAATGATAATAATAATAATAACAAGAGAAAAAGGGTTGCATCAATCAGGACTCGAAACCAAGATTTCGATTACATAATATCTTGTGTAAATATTAACCACTTGAATGCTGATATTCCTATTCAAAAGTTCCGTCTCCTAGATACTTCCAAAAGGCGACTTTTGCTAGTGCAGCAGTTGAACTTTTTGTTTTTTTTGTTTTTTTTTTTTTTTTTGGTTCATATTCTTTTGAATTATCAAACAGTTCCTTCTCAATTACACATGGCCTCTCAGTTTCAAGGATTGACCGTCAAGGTGGCGTTAAATGATGGGTCTTCAGTCATTGGCCTTGTAACTGATATTGTCAATAGTGAACTGTTCTTGAGCAATGGTATGTATGATACAAATTCTTGAAATTATTCATTTTTTGACAAACATGTGCATTAGTTTTGTTTGTCAATACTGGAATCCGGAAAGATAAGTTTCAATTCAGTGGTAATGATGTGGTTGATTTGGAACTTATCAACCAGCAGCCTACTCAGCTTTCGCAACTTCCCCTCGAGCCACCTATGATGTCTCCCCAGGCCACGCCACAGCCATTTCCACCTCCAATGCCTTATCCTCAAAATCCTCCTATTTCAATTCCCCATTATTATGATCCTCACCAGCATAGACCGTACGTAGCAACTCCAATCCCAGGTGAGTTTCCTATAGCGTCCTCTATTCACCCCCCTCCTCAACTACTTGACCCCGCAATCCTATCAGCGGCACCTTTTGCAAATTTACTACATCACCCTGTTCAACTCACCTCTTGTAATCCCGGGATTTCTTCTAGCGCCACTCCTAACCAGTCCACTCCGGTACCACTGCATGCCCCACCTCAAAGACAAACTCAGATCCAAGCTCCTCTCCCACCTGACACTGAAGGTGAAGAATACGATTCCTCTTCTGAAAGCTCTGTTAATTCAAACCCCTATACTGCCGATCATGTCAAAAAAAACAGACCCAAAGTTGACTCTCGTCAAGTAAAACATAATCCTCCTCCCCGTCAAGTCAATACAAAAAAACACGCTGAAAAGGTTAATAGATGTCGCAGGAATGGAGGCAAAGTTTCAAGACTTTCCGGCTATCCTTTTTGTGGAGCGGAAAGCGACGGATGGGCTACTGAAGATGTCACTGATTTTAAAGGTACCGAATTTGATTTTCAAGCTAATTTGGACCGTTTCGATAAAGCGCTAGTATTTGACGAGATTAGACAAATTGATTCTACACTACCCACAGATCGCTTAGTCGCATTCAATAAAGCTCAAAATAATAGCGTTAATAATCTTTCAGAGAGGTCGGTTGCATCTAACGGACAGATCAAGTATGGCCACAAAGAAATGGTCCTGGAAAATAAAACCTCTGACTGGGATTTTTCAGATGACCCTGCACATTATCCTGACAATGATGATGATGATGAGGATGATGATGATGAGGAGAGTAATATCTCGGCTGTTTTTTCTCTTCCCCACGCACCAATTTCACACGCTAGACGTCCATCTCGCCCACAATTCCTTGTTAATTGCATCCAATTCGTGGCAGCAACAAATAAAAAGCCGTGCCCGTGCGCTTCTCCAGTGCAAATGGTGGAGCTGGAACGTCTAACCTCAGAATCTTTTGGCATCTCAGAGGTCATATTAACTGAAAATGCTGGTAGAGGCATAGCTCATCTTGCTGTTCAATCTTTAGGAGGTTCCTCCCGTTTTACATATGGAAATCACAATTCCAGGCCTTTAATCGTTGTATTTGTGGGTAATTCACGAACTGGCGCTCGTGCGCTTGCTGCCGCTCGTCATTTGGCTAATCGGCAAGTGCGCATCATCGTTGTTGCCGTCGGATGTATCGAAGATCAACAAAAGCAACGCAGCAACAGCAACGGAGGTGCTGATGAAGTTCTTCCTGATGTTCAAAGACAACTCAAAGCACTGGAATCTTGTAAAGGAAAAATTGTGACAAAATTTGAGCAGCTTTTAGTTGATCTCAACATGATTGATAGCCCGCCTGAATTAATTATTGACGGCTTTCAAGGATATCAAACTACGCTTGACGATCTATGGGAAGACGACCTTACTGCAGTTAAGGCTTGCATTGATTGGGCCAACAACCGCCAAAAGGCTAGAATCGTGTCTCTCGACATTCCGTCTGGATTAGATTCTGCCACTGGTCTTCCTTATAGTAACACTCTCAGCCATATCAATGCCAAATGGGTTCTTTCGTGTGGACTACCGCTTACTGGTATCCAAAATGCGTATTTAACTGGTACCGCAAGTCAAGGAGACTGGTCCCATTACGTTGTAGACGTTGGCTTCCCCAGAGGCTCGCTTCAAAAGGGCTCCCTTCGCAGATTTGGACATGTCTGGTTTGGTGCTGAGTGGATCTTGCCTCTAGACGTTGTTTCTGTAAAGTTATAAGAAATCAAGTAAATTTCATGACACCCCTGCCCTTATCACATGACGCCCCTATCGCTTTATCCCACAGAAAAACCTTCATCGCGAATTTCCTCCTCCCTTTTCAATTACTACCTCCCTCATACCACTTGGCCCCCTCTAATATCTCATCCCAACCCTTTTGCCAGCTCCATTCTTAGGAATTCACTGGCCGCATCCTGTAGCAATTGTATCATCTGTTACTATAGTAAGTCATAGACTTAAGGTGCTGTTCACGCACCATTGTTGGATACTTCAAAAGCAACAAAGATCTCCAAGTTTTTGTTAATCTCGATACTATATTTGCAGCGACAATGGGGGGATGCTGTAGTCTCTGTGCTGGAAGCAATCAGGAAGGTCCATACCCGAAGCTTTTGCAAGAGAGTGAAAGAGAAGCCGTCTCTCTCTTACTGCACTATTTAGATAACGTGAGTTGCGCAGGGCTCTCTTTTTAATTTGACCCAACATTGATCAAGAGGGTGTATTACTAACATTACATTTTTGCAGCGAGAGGATGTGGACTTCTTTAGCAATGGCCCTTTATCGGCACTTACGACTTTAGTATATTCTGACAACCTGGAACTGCAGCGCAGCGCCGCCTTGGCTTTTGCTGAAATTACAGAGAAATGTATTCGACCGGTTAACCGTGATACTCTGGAACCGATCCTTCTTCTACTGCAAAGCTCCGACGTCGAAGTTCAACGAGCTGCCGGTGCTGCTCTTGGTAACTTGGCAGTTAATAGTGCAAACAAAAAACTCATTGTGGAAATGAATGGTCTTGCACCCCTGATAAACCAAATGAGATCTCCTAATGTCGAAGTTCAATGTAATGCCGTGGGATGTATGACAAACTTGGCAACTCATGAAGATAACAAAGCTAAGATTGCTACCTCTGGTGCTCTTGGTCCTCTCACCAACCTCGCTAGGTCGAAGGATATGCGCGTTCAGCGCAACGCCACTGGTGCTCTTCTCAATATGACACATTCAGATGAGAACAGGCAGCAGCTAGTTAGCGCTGGCGCTATTCCTGTTCTCGTTTCTCTCTTGTCCTCGACAGACCCTGACGTTCAGTATTACTGTACAACAGCCCTTAGTAATATAGCCGTCGATCCAGAAAACAGAAAAAAGCTTGCAAAAACTGAAACACGTTTAGTATCTTATCTTGTTAAACTCATGGGCTCGTCGTCGAGTCCTCGTGTGCAGTGCCAAGCGGCCCTTGCACTACGAAATCTTGCATCCGATGTTAATTATCAACTAGAAATTGTTCGCAGTGGTGGCCTGTCATACCTTCTTGAGCTTCTAAAATCCACTCCCACTCCCTTGGTTCTTGCAGCTGTGGCTTGTATTCGAAACATTTCCATTCATCCTTCCAATGAACGTGCGATTGTGGATGAAGGGTTTTTGCGCCCCCTAGTTGAACTTTTAGGTAAATCCGATAACGAAGAAATTCAATGTCACACTGTGTCAACTCTACGAAACCTCGCTGCCTCTTCTGAGCATAACAAACTTGAAATCGTTGAAGCTGGGGCAGTGCAGAAATGCAAGGAGCGCATTTTGACCGCCCCTGTTAGCGTCCAAAGTGAAATGACTGCATGTCTGGCAGTCCTTGCTCTAGGTGACGAACTGAAAAACACTCTTTTTTCGCTCGGAATTACTGATGTTCTTATTCCATTGACTCGGGTGGACAACATTGAAATTCAAGGAAACAGTGCAGCTGCGCTTGGAAATTTATCCTCTAAAGTGAGCAACTACGATCCATTTGTCAAAGCATGGCTAGAGCCAGCTGGCGGAATTAAAGGCTTTCTAATGGCGTTTTTGACCAGTCACGAACCCACATTTGAGCATATCGCAACTTGGATGATTTTGCAACTACTAGAATCTGACGACAAACGACTAAAAAGACTATTTCTTGAGTCCCCTGAAATCATTGAAAACATTCAGAAGCTCTCAACCAAAGCACAACCTGTGGAAGTCAATGGGACGTCTGAGGACAACCATGCTTACTCTTCGCAGCGTGCCGTTCCTGCTCTTGCTAAAAAAGTTGCATTATTACTCAAGTGAGCTGAGCATTTCCGAAGGCATTAAAGGTTAGCCAGAAAGAGAAGACCAAAAAAAATTATAATTCTATCACTACACTTTTAATAACTACTAGTACTAAGTTCCCTTGTAAATCAAAGAGCTGACCGAACTCTTGATAGATTTAGGATTGTGAATTTTACACAAGTTTAGACAAAAAATTAAATTTTTTCATAATCACATGACTGATTTATTTTTCTCTGCTATTGAAAAATATATTCATCGCTCCCACCATCATCATTTTCGGCTTATAGCGCACAAAGATGGATTCTGATATGCTAATTCTTCCTCGGGAAGATCCCGACTGGCAAAAAGCTCTTGAGGCCGTTAATACAGATAGTGACAACTTAGATCTTTGGGAAGTCCTAATAGAACTTACAGAACGAATTCAACAGGCCGCCTCCAAAAAGATTCAAGTGAAATATAGCAGTAGCACTCGCAAAGAACAAGAGTTTCCCGAAGTTTATGCTGCAATTAAGGAAACAACGCGTGCGACATATGATCGATTTCTAGAAAAGTTTGTGTTATTATTTGGGTATTGGATCAAGTATGCGGAACTTGAAATTCAATTCGCAAAGGAACAAGGTGATGAAGGACAATTCGGTAGTAACTCTCATGATTCGAGTGCTCAACGCGTTTATGAGCGAGCGGTAGCGGCATTTCCAGTGTCAGTAGATTTATGGATCGCCTACTTAGACTTTATGTTTTCCAACTTCAAGCTTCAAAGTACTCAAGTTGCTGCCGACGCTTTGAGAGTATTGTTTGAGCGTGGGGCTGAGCTAGTTGGTAGGGACTTTTTGTCGCACCCTTTTTGGGACAAGTATCTTGAGTTTGAGGAGTCCCTTGGCGAGAGCGAAGAAGCTAATCAGAGAGTTGTTAACATACTTGCACGCATAGTGCAAGTCCCATTGCACCAATATGCACGGTATTATGAAAAGTTTTCAGAAGTCCTCACACGCTACACTGGATCTTCCGAAGAACTAATAGCTCTTGCACCACTCGATTCACCCTCAGAAGATGTTGTCACACACTATAGAAGGGTGTTTCAAAAAACTCAGCAAGGGACAACTGACCGATGGCAATATGAAGCTCGCATTTCGCGATCGTATTTTCACGTTGTGGAACTAGAACAAGACCAAATTGACAATTGGAATGCGTACTTGACATGGGAAGAATCTCAGCGTGACTTCAAGCAAACTAGATGTTTATATGAACGAGCTTTGGTTCCGGCAGCTCTTTACGATACCTTTTGGCTACGTTACGTGCGATGGATGCTGAAACAAAGCAAAATTAACAGCGAAATGAAAGCTCATACGATAGAAGAAGTACGGAATATCTTTAGACGCGCGTCAACTGTATTTGTGCCCATCTCACGCCCGTTTATAAGATACCAGTTTGCGCTATTTGAAGAAAGCCAAGGTGAAATTGTTGCGGCGAGAGATATCCTCAATTCAATGCAGAAACAAAATCCAGATTTGGAAGAGCCATTCTCGTATCGAATTGAATTTGAACGAAGAGTGGGGGGTGCGGATGCTGCGATAGCTTATACAGAAGCCCTGCTACAATCTTCCAACACTAAGAAGTCAGCTCCGAAGACTATTGTACCTCCAGTGGAAGAAGCTGTGGTGTCGTCCCTTAATATTAAGGCGTTTCTGCTGGCATCACAAGCAAAACTTTACGCGGCCCAGCCAAAGCATGATATTCCAAAAGCACGATCTGTATTTAAACAAAATGGCAATAAATTTTTGGCAAGCAAATTTTTCTGGACTTCATATTTCGAATTCGAACTCGCAGAAGCATACGCTCTTATTCGCAATTTAAATATTAAAGGCGACGATGAACTCTCAAACCATAAGCAGCTACAAGCTCATGTGCAAACATACCTGGATCCTCTCTGGTCAAATATGATTGCCTTCAAATCACACTTACCACCGTACTTGATTGCAGATTTGTCAAGGCTGTACTCTGATTTCTTAGTGTCAACAGGTGCGGGTCCTGCTACACCATGGTCTGCTCGGACAGCATTTTTGGATATTGACTTGGAAGTCAATGGCCCACTTGTCAAACGTACTAGGTTATTGGCGAAACTGGCTGATTATGGTGGATCATCGCCTGCCGCATCTCTACAGAGGTTGAAGATGGAGAATGGGCATCCTGGAGTTGAAATAAATCCGCTTCAGCAAAAGCAACAACAACAAATGCAGCATCAAGTTCAATCTTCAGCAACCTCGGCCCAGGATACCAGTGAGCAAGCTTTTGGAAAGTATTACGCGGCCCAGGCTGGTATGTCAACTTATTAATTCACGTAATTTTATAGAGATATCGGCTATACTAGTTTTATTTTAAAATATTAAATATTCACGAGCCATTTTTTCTTTTACATTTCATCTTGGCGTCCAATAATTTTCAAACCAGGCCTAATTTTGCACGCTCTATTGACCTTTGGCACGCCAAACACTTCGATATATTCCAAATTTGGGGCCCGATCTACAAGTCCTTCAATTATTGGATTTGAAAAGGCTCGTACGAAGCTAAACGTTGCGACTGCCAAGTTTGGAAATTGAAACTTTGCTGGCTGGTCCACGAACGCTGTTTTGAATGGTTCCGGCGAAACGTCCGGTAGAGAGGAAATGCTTAGTTGAACAAGGGATGGTCTTGTGTAACTCAAAAGAGCTGCAATTGCTTTATCCCCCAGACTGTAACATCGATCAAAAGACACAGTTGAAAGGACTGTTCGAGACGGGTCGTGGCGCTGGCTCCAAGTTGTGAAAAGATCTGCAACAGCTGAATCCGTAATTTTGTCAAGGGAGGCCAATGATAAGCGGGACAGCCTAGACCCACAGCAACAGGGGCGCAGTGCATTAGTTATAAATGCATCAGAAAGTTCTGAGCAGCCATCAAGCACTAGCAACTCCAACTGTGCACCAAGTGAATTAAGTATCACAGTCAATGTTTCATCCGTAATCAGGTCAATTTCACCGCCCATAACGACATCTTGTGGAGGGTGTGAAAGATCAAGATGCACTAAATTAGAAAGCATCGGAAGCATCAAGAAAGCAGCAGGATCAATGAGGCCTGAGAGTCTATGAAGTGTCAAGTGTGTGAGCTGAGGACAGGCTTCTATCATTACCGCAAGAGACTCCGAGTCCAAGCGGTGTGTATTACGAATATCGAGTCGTTTGAGACGTTCCCCCATAGATAGAAAAAAATCAGCCCACGCCTGAGTGGTCACCAGAAAGGCTCCATCCAAAGAAATAGACTTGAGGTTTGGCAAGTTGGTCGCCATGTATCCAAGAATATCACTTGTTAGCTGCCCGCACATATTAAGTGTCAAAGATTCAAGGTGAGGGCAGTACGCAGGAATTAACATCAAACTATCTTTACTAACCTCAGAGCAGTCCCAAAACTCCAAATTTCTCGCTGACGGATCTAAAAAGAGCTTCAAAGTTTTAGTATTAAGAGACCGGTTTCGAGACAAAATGCGGGCCAATCGATCCTTGTTTGCTGATCCGATGTCTCCAAGTGCCTCAACATCATCAATATGAGTAGAAACTAACGAGATGCAAGATTCAAGCAAGGACGGAACAGAAAACTCTTTTCTGTCTAACAATGCCGCAGCTACACGTTTGCGCTGAATTCGAGAGGCGGCAATAGCGTCGATAGAAAGATTCCCAAATTTTTTGGCTTTACCCTTATCATGCGCATCTTTTGAACACGATGGACAGAGAAGTAGATGCTGAGACACATCTGTTTGCAACTCTGGGGGAGCTGGCTCCGATGTCATGCTAACCGTAAATTTACAATGGCAACTTGCACAGAAGTCAGTTTGTCCAGGGATTCGCCCCTGGCCCTCATAGGTGAGACGAAAGAGCTCTTCGTTATTTTCTTCATCATGAAATCGTGCCGCATCACCTAAAAAGTTGGCCCGAGCGGAATCTTCGTCGCTGTCACTGCTGTCATCTCCATCAAAATTTCTCCGTTTAATACGGACTTTCCTGCTCGGCTCCTTTGGAGACTTAGCAGCATCCGCATCATCGTCGCTATCGTATTTGGCCTTTCCTTTGCCTTTCTTGCGCTTCTTAGTAGCCTTTTGATTCTCTTTCGTATTCTTAACTTTTTCATCCCCTGATATTGCAGCTTGCGCTTCGGCAATCAATGAATCGTCTTCTTCATCAACGCCACCATTTCTTTGAGATGAATCCGTCGATGCTAGCGCTCCTGCAGCAACTACAGCTTGAGCCTGTGCCAATAATGTAGACGCATTTTCTTGAATAGATGAGCCTTCGCCTTCTTCCGCTTGCCCTTCCTCTATATCAGCAAGCTCTATGTCTTCCTCGTTTTCGTCAGAGTTTTCCTCCCGTTCACCTCGCAATAACTGCTCCTGCCGCCTTGCATATCTTCTTTCAATTTCAGCAGCACTAATATTTTGTTCTTGCAGAAAAGATGTCAACGCGGAGTTTCTTATATTTCTTTCGTTAGCTTTTGTTCAAAACTTGAATGAAAACAGACTTACGGTCCCCGAACCTCACTTCGCTTAGCGGCTTGAGGCTTTTCTTTTAAGCGATGGATTTGTCTAAACCTACTGAACTGTCAGTAAAGGTGATCTATTCAAACAAGCTGTCTGGCTTAGTACTTACATTCTATTTTACCAGTGGATTCTGTTGGACTTAAATTCTATTTCGACGAAAATGTGGGAAGAACCAAGCCTTTCACCGTAATCCGAGCACTTTGCGGAAAAAATCCTCGTCTCTAATGGGTTTCCTAAAAGGGTAATATGACCCACGTCACGTCACGTTGCTATTTTATTTTTTTAATTTTTTTCTTTTGACCGGAACCCTTGCTCCTCATGGGTTGCCAGGGTCGTTATTAGTTTTTTATTCCATCAAATCGACGTTTTTATTATTACAATCAAATCTCCTAGTAAGAGAGACAAAATAAATTCTGTTTTATATTTTTACGCCAATTGTTTCATTTTTGTAGCCAAGCATGGATTTTCAACAAGTTCCACCTTGTTTCATGTAACGTGTGATTTAAGGCCCTGGTAAATACAGAGAAAGAATAAATATAAATACTTAAAAACGTCCGTACACATGGATACCATATATTAATCTCTACTTGAAATACCTTAATATTCAATTTCATGTATTAATTATTTGGTCCTTAAGGTGGTTTTAACCATACAGATATGTCGGAAGTTGTGTTAAATTGATCAAATATTGTAACACTCTCTAAACCTCAAAAACGCTTCCACCATAATTCTAGCATTTTATCAATTAGCTGAAATTGCCAACTTTTTCTGCTAAAAATGGAACTTTAAAAGAGGAATAAAGTGCCCAGCTTGTTCTTCCTGCCTGCCGTTCATTCATGACAGGAGGTTGGAAATCTTAAGCTTCTGTCCTTCATGTTTGGCAGGGACTGTTTCTTCAGTCATTGTCACATCCTCAGAAGTGATATTAGCGGCTGGAGCGACTATGCGGTGGCTTATAGAGTCATTTCTCAAAGGGCTCTCAGGTTTTCTCCAAATTCCATTTTCGCTGATCGATCCGGGCTGATCTGACGCAATACAGGTTTTCTGCTCGTTCTCCTTAGATTTGTTGACACCATGAAGTGGTGACAACTGAGATGGGAGCTTTGAAGATGGTGAATCATTTAACGGATATCCTGAAACGCTATGTCGTTTGTTGAACGAACCTTGCAAATTGTTTCCCCAAATTGAAGGTGGGGGAGTAAACGAGTGTAATGGTCTCTTGCTATCCGACATGCTTGATGAAACACTTGCCAAAGCGCTTGTAGCAGGAAGAGTTAGTAATGTAGGTGGTGGAGGGGATCCAGAGACTGATCCCATGGGTGGAAGTAAAGGTGTGTGCTGTTGAGACGGCTGGTGGGACGTGCTTCCTGAATGAAGAGTATCTGGCTGCGGTACGACATGTGAGTTTCTGCGAGAGTTAGAAGTGCTTCCTAAAGAGTACTTAGAAAGCGAGTGTGAAGCCCCGGTTAACGGATCTTCATTGTCAGAAGCGGAAGATATTCCGGCATCGATGGAGCTAGTCCGTGAGTTGTAACCATTTGAATTATTTGTGCCAACGGAATATTGTCTTGAATAAGGCGTGTTCGGAAAAAGTTCATCTGATGTGTTTGAATGATGTCCTCCAGCAGCTCGCTTTCTCAAAGAGGAGTGCAGGTAAGTTGAAGATGATCTTGAATGTCTACGAAAGTTTTCTCCTACGCCGGGAAGAGAGTATTGTGAAGATGCAACTGAATGTGAAGACAAATGTCCGTTCTCAGCAGAGTTAGTTAGGTCAGACTTTTGCTGTTGCAGTTTTTGGTGCGGATCAATGTTCGAAGAGGCGTTAGGAGATGAAGATTTCCGAAACCCAGATGAATCCGAAGTATATGCTGAGTTAAAAACGATAGATGTAACTGAAATACGAGGCGGTCTACTGTTTAATGCAGAGCTGCTATTTGGATTAGAAGAAGCATGAATATTTGGAAGAGATACTCGATGCTGATGATCAGATTGCTGATGAGGAGGAAGTAGGGGAGGGCGAAAGGAATTAGGTTGGTCGTGGTGTGGAAGTGTACTTTTATCGGAAGATGCATTAGACGAATGCTGATTTTGAGAAGCTACATTACTACCACCGGTAGAAGTCGATGTGGCCCGATTATAACGTTGTGAATTATCTGGAGTGCCTACTTGAGACATCGAGTATCCCTGACTAAACAGGGGATTAGTCGGCTGCGAAGTATGGGGAAGATTATTTGGTGACTGCCCATGAAAATGAGGAACAGGTGGGTACGGCCGCACTTGCGTGTGTGTGGTAGAAGTTTCTGTTGAAACGCCGCCATCGTGATATGATAATGGTGGACGAGAATGTCCATTTGCTACGGAAAATCCAGAGTGAAGTGGTGATACTGGTTGGAGCTGAGGAAATAGCGGATTGTGGTTTATTGTAGAAGCTGCTGTAAGACTAGGAGTGCTGCCCGTAGACTCAGAGGGCGAGCTAACTATAGAGGCGCGGCGTCGCCGATTAGCACCACCGTTCCACCAGTTTTTTACCGCATTATCAGACCGGCCGTTCAGATGGCGAGCAATTTCTGCCCATTTCTTACCATGCTGTGCTACTAATTGCTCAATATAAACCCCTTCCTGGTCAGTTATAGGGGAGTGGTTGAGTGTTGGCTTGAGATTTTGGTGGTATCTCTCTCTGCATTGTTTTGGGGTTCTTGTCGTAAGTATCTGTGATATGCGAACCCAGTTGGTCGGCCCATGATCTTCAATGAGAGAGAGAAGCCTGTTGTCCTC
>JAKVQY010000358.1:0-15615 GCA_030463045.1 Geotrichum macrosporum
GGGCGAGAGATGAGAAAGAATGCCATGGAGAAAAGCAAGCAACCTATTTAAGGGATAAGAAGCAGGTAACAAATAGATAAAAGTAAAGGAGAGAACTGCAGCTCGTTTAAGGGGAAAGCAAGATATTGGAGGACAAATAACAGTACAGCTAAAACTTTCCACGATCTGACTTTGTTTTTATTATGCTGACAGGCGGAAATTCTAGCCACTAAACTATTGCGGAATAATTGTGATTCTACTTAATTCACAATTACTTTATACCCAATTAAAGAAACTACTCGAAATAATTTAGTTTTTTGGGGTCAAAATTTTTTTTTTATTAAAAAAGTACGTGTGCTTCATTGAATATTTTTGGCTGAACTCCATGCAACTATAGTATGCTAAGTTCTTGCGTTGTCAGTAGAAGAAATGCGAATTTCTTTTTCCAAGTAGCAAAATCCGATAAAATCCAATAAATCTATGGATTTGTGCGATAAATATCTAAAAATTCATTTTAAAAAAATACTCACCTTTAAAATATTGTCACGGATTAAATTATGTATATTGCTTGAAATGGCTACAAAGGGACATATTACTCAGGCTTTATTGTGACCAAGATCCAAAAGAGGAAGGCATACGTTTCTTAAGTTCATTAATATTTTTTTATAGTCTCCTCTTTTATTATTATTTTTATTTACTAGCGGGAGCATCCACCTACGATAATATCACAATACACAAAATGGAGTACTGAGTATACTTATATAATGTTTGGGCACGGCACAGCTGTTTAAATTTTGGCATGTAGCCGTTTCTTAAATGTTCTGTGCCTTGGGAATGAGGTCCTTAAATAACAGGCCCTCAAATAACGGCTCATATTCTTATGGTTCTTTTTAAGAAAAGTTAAATCCTATAGATCCCTTATACAGAACACCTTACAACCTGTTTAAGTTAATTCGAACTATAGTTAAATTTCACTCAGCTCTATGGAGTCGAAGCCAACGGATGGAAAGTTAAAAAAGATTCTTTACAGCAAAACATCATATTACATGAATTTTTACAGAGGGTCAAACTAAGCTGAAACCTAATAAGTTTGGGTAAGTTTGTATATATATGGAAGCTCAGTCTTCCTTCTCTTAAATCCTAGGATAACCCATACTACCCTTTAATCTTCGTCAGCCCAACATCATGAATTTGGGGACCCGGCGTTTGCTAATACTGTTTGTCTCCTTAGCAATAAGTTTTTTGTGTGCAGGCTTGATTTACTGTGCAGTCTTTGAGCCCATTGAGCGCGATCATTATATTCAACATTATAACCACCAAAAGATTAACAGTGACATTGGAACAAGTGTGTTTCGATCAGTTCTGTACTATTGCAAGTATGACTATTGAAAAAAATTATTTAAGGGCGTCTTTCTCGTACTAACTAAACATCATTCAGCTGGTCAGTTTACTCAAAGCTGCATTTTCCAAAAGACTTGCCAGTTGACAGGATTTCTCACATCTTGTATGCTTTTGCAAATATAACGCCAGATAATGGCACCGTATTCTTGAGTGACGAGTATGCAGATAAGGTCAGTTTAGCATCGAAGTATAGGAAGCACAATTTTCTCACAAAATTTATCTAGAATATTGTCTTAGAAGGAGACGATTGGAGTAACTCAACAACTGTACTTAAGGGATGTTTTAACCAACTTTTTAACATCAAAAAGAAAAATAGACATTTAAAAGTCATTCTTTCGATAGGGGGATGGTCTTACTCAACTAATTTAGCGCAAGTAATAAGCAATCCCGAGCGAAGAAAAAACTTTGCAGCCTCTGCAGTAAAATTGCTAAAAGAGCTAGGCCTTGATGGACTAGACGTGGATTGGGAATATGCCGAGAATTGGGAACAGGCAAATCAATTTGTAGAAATTCTGCGTGAAATTCGTTTAGAGCTGGACGCCTACAGCCAACAAATCGGTCTACCGGTCGATCAATTCGAACTGACAGTTGCTGGACCAGCAGGCCCAGTCCAGTATCAAAAGATGTTGATCCGCGAGATGGATCCGTATCTCTCATTTTGGAACCTTATGTGTTATGACTACGCTGGGGCCTGGAGTAGCACATCCCAGTATCACAGCAATTTATACCACGGCGATCTCTCGACTGATAAGGCTGTCAAGTTCTACATGGCAGCAGGAGTGCACCCATCCAAGTTAGTTCTGGGAATGCCACTTTACGGTAGGGCATTTGCAAACACGGACGGAGTGGGTAGGCCTTACTCAGGAATAGGTTTAGGATCATACGAATCAGATACTTGGGACTACAAATCAATACCCCGCGATGGTGAACAAGTAGACGAGAATGCTATGGCGGCGTACAGCTATGACGCTCGAACAAAAATGTTAATCACTTATGATAATGAAGTGGTATCAAAGGCAAAGGCTGGGTATGTTATTAATAACAAGCTTGGAGGAGGAATGTGGTGGGAATCGAGTGCAGATATGCCTGTCACCTCTAACCAGTCCTTAATCGGAACATTCACGAATAGGATAGGGCAAAAAAACCTGGAGAAAAAACAAAACTGTCTGTTTTATCCAGAAAGCCCATACACCAACTTGAGAAACATAACCGTTCTCCGAGAGCTAACACCAAAAGTCATTGGATGAGTTTGGCACTTTTCTGAGACCACATGCTGAACTAGATAGTATGACCGGCTCAAGATCGAGTATTCTACATTTTCCTAAAAGACTACAGTCGTCCACAAACTGAATTCCTAAAAATTTATCTCCATTTCATTTTGTTTTATATTTCGTTTAGCTCCATGTCGACGTGTGCTCCTACCCTTCACTGAAGTAGCGCGTTCACTTACTCTTCACTGAATTCCTTTTGGTATAAAAAATAAGTGGCATCAAATCCCTTACCCAGTACACGGTGAAAGTGACTCCTAAATGACTGTTCAACATTGCAAGTTCACGTAGGAAATAAGCAGAGTTATTACGAAAAAAATTAGCAGATGCCATAGTGAAGAGTATATAAATACACTAGTTCTTCTTTTTTTAAAACAAAATTTTTAACAATAAATTCTGTCTAAACGTGTTCAAGGTCGCTAATTTTATTTCAACTACTATCTGTAGAACCTGGATTCGTGCCATTTTTTCTCGTATCCCAAAAAGTCCCGATATCTATTTTCCTTTTTTTTTTCTTCCTCATGCCAACCGCACTTGACTTTGCTAGCAGCGAGTTACCATATCCAAGCATGGCACATGTAACTGCTCTGAAAAGAGCGGAGCATTACTTGGCAAATATTGCTGCAAGTAATTCAAAGTTCAATATTTTTGTGTCACTGAAAAGTGAGCAAAATGTCCTCAAAGAGACTCAAGTTTCCTCTGAAACAAATAAGGGTAGGTAGAAGCTTTTACACCTTTTTAACCTCAAAATATTTCATGACTAACTTGAGGCAGAGCTTGCTGGGAAGGTCTTTGCACTGAAGGACAACTTTTGTACTACTGATTTGCCCACAACTTGTGGATCCAAAGCTCTAGAAGGTAAAGATATTTAGCAAATCCCGTATGAGAATTATTCAACTAACAGCTATTTCAGGATATATCAGCCCCTATGAAGCCACAACTAGTCAGTTACTACGGCAAGCTGGAGGAACAATGATAGGAAAAGTGAACATGGACGAATTTGCCATGGGATCAAACAATCTTATATCACATTATGGTCCATGCAATAACCCTCACTTTGATCCTCTAAAGGAAGGCGCGAGGTCTACCGGCGGATCCTCAGGTGGATCTGCAGCATCTGTGGCTGCTGACATGTGTGACTTTGCCCTTGGATCTGATACTGGAGGATCAGTTCGACTCCCAGCAGCATACTGTGGAGTGGTTGGATATAAACCATCATACGGCTTGATCTCTCGCCACGGTCTAGTTGCGTATGCTCAGAGCTTTGACACTGTTGGAATCTTATCTAAGGATGTTGAAACAGCAAAAACCGTTTTCAATGTTATGAATAAGTACGATGAGAATGATCCGACGTCTCTAAAGCCTAGTGTTCGCGAACAAATCATGAAAGCAGTTGCCCAAAATAAAAATGAGACCAAAAAATACATCATTGGTGTTATCAATGAAACCAATCTAGACCTCTCACCTGAAGTAAGAGCTGCTTGGATCGACTCTTTAGAATTCCTTCAATCACAAGGTCATAAAATTGTGACTGTCTCTGTGCCGTCGATTAAACACGCATTACCAACCTATTTCGTTTTATCTCCATCTGAAGCCTCGTCAAATCTCGCTCGTTATGATGGTATTCGATATGGTTACCGTGCAGGCAAGGATAGAGAAGGAGATATTCTTTACGCCCCCACTCGTGCGGAAGGATTTGGAAGTGAGGTTCGACGTCGTATCATGCTCGGCGCTTTTAATCTGAGTTCCGATTTTTTTGGTGACCACTACAGGCAAGCCCAGAAAGTGCGCCGCAAAATCCAACAAGAATTTGACTCCATTTTTGTCACTCCCAATGTTCTTGCGCCAGTACCTGAAAATATTAACACTAAAGAAGACGTCGATTTAGAAAAGGTTGACGTTGTTATTGGACCTACTTCACGAACCCTTGCACCTACCCATGATGAAATCAATAATGTAAGCGCATCCGTGGAATCGTACGTTAACGATGTACTGACTGTTCCTGCTAATCTGGCCGGCCTTCCGGCTATTACAATTCCAATTGGCTACGGTCAGAAAACTGTTGGTATTCAACTCATGGGGCAATTTGGGGACGACGAACGCGTTCTGGAGTTAGCAAAAATTTTAGAGAATATTAACTTATAGTGGATAGCGTTATAATTTTTTTTTGGCCGTTTAATCAAGAGGAATTTAACAAACTTGGAAATAGAAAAAGTATGTATATAGATTAGATTTCTTTATTTGCCGGTATTTATTTTGAATTTAGCATTTTGGTATTTGAAAATTTTGTGTATGAAAATAAATAGGAAAGGATCCGCAGGCTGTCCTCCTTTTCCTTTCAGTAAACCACCGCTTATTGAAGTTTCAAGCATAAAAATCATTACCGTTTGTCTGAACGACGGAGGTGCGGGTAATTGCATTAACAATCAAAGCCAGTTTCGCTTCTAAAGCCTCCAGAATTTCGTTTCTATTCCAATTATGTCGAGATCGCCAGAGCAGATCAATCAATGTCGAATTAACTTGCTCCATTCGTTCAATTGAGAGACCATCAGTGGACATAATAAGGGCCTTGCGAAACTTGTCGACCAGAGAAGAATCTATTATCAGATTAGGCTCAGGCTTCACAATTTCGTCAACTTCTAGCCCAGAGGCTGAGTCTTCCACAATCTCCTTCACCTCTGGTTTAGACACTGTAACTTCCACAACTTCTTGTACTACTGATTTATGTACTGGGTCGTCCACAAGATTGGAAATAGAAAGTACATCTGTTTGGTTAGCACAAACAATTTTCAATATTTCAAAATTAAACTCACTTTTTGATGCCTGTTCTTCATTAACGTCTTCCAGGGTAACGTCAGATTGAAGACTATTTTCAGGTAAAGATGGCCCAGAATTGCCATTGGTAAGGCTGCCGTTTGCATGAAAATATGCAGATACATTAGAACTCTCCGTCAGCTCTGGCCCATTATTAACAAGAGTGTCAGCAGTAAAGGCTTCATCTGTAGCTCCAAGATGGCCTTTCTCCGTAATTTCAGCTCCTGTTTGTTGTGCAAGCTTTCTTTGCTCTTCCTTTTCTCGTTTACGAAGATTTTGACAGTCAACAATAAACTGAGCGTCCGCACTGATTTCATCAATATAAACTTGAGTATTGGTTAGCATTTCGGAAGACTTTACCAGTCTGTCGCGGTCTCCAAATGTGTGAGAGTCTTGGTGGATAAGCTTCACATCTCGCAAAAATTGTTTTGGTTCAGAGTAGTATCCATTCCAAAGTCTCTCCTCAATTACATCCAGATCCATGTTGGTATACCTCTTACCCGTTGCGACCTCAATAATCATCTCATCATCTGTTCGCTCGTAAGCTTGGGGTATCTTTTGAATCGGTGGTTCAAATAAATGGTAAAGATGCATCGGGTCAATAATAGGTTTCTTGAACTTTTTGTAGCGAAGCTTAAGAGGTTCCATAATTGCACTCAGCTTAATTTTTAGCTTATTTTTGATCTGTAAGTCTTTCCGCTTCCTTTGCTTTAGTTCAGCATCAGTAGACAATTTTTCTTCCGTTTCTGGCGCAATGGGAAGTATTTCGAGTTTTCTTTTTGGTCGATGTTCTAGATCAGGAAAATCCGTTGGCTTACTTTCGACATATTTGATGAGTAGGTCAAAAAATCTTTCACGCGCTGAATCAGTAAGGGGTGGAATGCGGTGGATATTCTCACGAGAATACCCAAAGAGAGATGTAATCTGAGGGTCGGTTAGATCATCGCTTTCCATAAGAGCAAGAACCAAAATGGAATCAGTGGGATTTATGCTTCGCAGAAAACTGAAAAAGGTTGATTTTGCAACTGGACTCATTGTTGCAAGCCAACTATCAATGTTTGGAATGAAAATAACACTTGGAGTGTGGCGTTTAACTTCAACAAGCAACTGAATCATCATTGCCTCTGGGGTCCGAGTTGAATCGCTAAGAAGTGTTCCTAGATCAAATGGCTGAATGTGATAGCCTTCCAAGTGTTGCAATATTGCAGCACCTAAGTACTGTTGGCCCATACCTGGAGACCCATGAACTAGCAAACGAGGTCTAAAAACACGGGAAGTCTGAAACTCCCTGGTTCTCTCTAGTCTGATAAACCCGCCATCAGAATCTTCAAAGTCTTCCAACATGGCCTCCTCTAGAGGAGTAATTTTCTTTTTTCGTGGAATGTAATTGTCCAATTTACTTTTTAGTTCTTCCAAAACCGTTTGCAAAAGAGGTTCAATGTGCGTTGGAAGTGGTGAAGCATTTGAAGACGTTGAGCGGGCAGACGAAGGAACGATTTTCTCTATTGATTTCATAAAGTCCCGGGCAGAAACGTGAATTGATGAGGGGTCGATTAAAAGCTTATCCTTAGATTGGTAAATCTGTGGGTACCGCCGTTGAATTGCAGCCAAAGCGGCTTCTGTGCAGAGAGCTCGCAAGTCTGCACCCCCGTATCCTTTTGTTACACGGGCAATGTGCTCAACAAAGGGTTCCTGTAAGGGAGGATCCCACTTACGAGTGTGAATGGATATGATCTCTTTCCTGGCAGAAATATCGGGTAATGGAAAATAAAACTCGCGGTCAAAGCGACCAGGTCGTCTTAATGCGGAATCAACGGAATCAGGTCGATTTGTAGCCCCGATAACGATAACCTGTCCTCTATTATCCATTCCATCCATCAAGGCCAACAGAGTAGAAACGATAGAGGCATGAATTTGCTCCTGTTTAGATGACCGCACAGGAGCCAGGCCATCAATTTCATCAAAAAAAATGATGCTCGGTTGTTGATTCTTGGCCTCCTCAAATAACAGTCGAAGTTGTCTTTCAGCCTCGCCAACCCACTTTGACAGACAGTCTGCACCTTTTCGCATAAAAAAAGCTACCTTTTTGCCCTCTGATGAGCAACTTGCAGCTAGTGCCCTGGCCATCAATGTTTTTCCGGTCCCTGGAGGGCCATGGAATAAGACTCCCCGAGGAGGTGTCACACCAAATCGTTGATATACTTCTGGGTATTTCAAGGGCAGCGAAACCATTTCTTTCAGCTGATCAATGTAAGAATCCAAACCTCCAACAACAGAGAAATCAATATCCGTATCAATGCCTAATGGGTCAGAATCAGCAAGTTGTGTTTTTTTGCCCTTAACTGGGGCGGCACCAACAGCATTACCAGGTTTCAGCCGAAACTCGTCATCAGAAGAATCCGAATCAGCAACACCTCCAGCAGCTTTTAAACCAGCATTGCTGTTTTGACCAAATATTGAAAACAAATCCGCTCCACCGAAAGGCCCTCCTGTACGAAACAACTGCTTCACTGGTGCAGCTGGCCTTTTAGGAGCAGCCGGAGCAAAGTCAAAGGGCTCGTCCGCTGTTGGGGGTGGAAGAATCTGATAATTAATTTCTTTCCTAGCACGCAAATGCTTTTTCCGTGGAGGCGGGGAAATGTCATCTCTAAGTTCCGCCAATTCATCTTTTAAAGTAGGAAAATCGTCTTCAGAATCATCTTCAAACCCACGTGTTTTACGAGTTTGCTGCCGAACTTGTGCCCTCCGGCGTAAACGTTGATTTCGCTGATGCCGAGAATGCCTTCGCGATCCACTTTCTGAATCTGTGGCAATGAAATCTCCCTCCTCCTCAGTATTTTCATCACTTAAGTCGTCAGCACTTGGATCTTCATCTTCCTGGTATTCGTCTTCATCGTCATCAAGTTTATTTCGACTAGCTTGTCGAGAAGCAGCCACAGATTTTCTGGAAGAAGTTCTTTTAGGATTGAACTCATCATCGTCTGAATAGTTAGTATCAAAGACGTAAATTGCTGAAGAACATACCTGTTAGAGACTCAGGTTTTTTCTGTGCATCCAAACCTTCTTTTAGCTCATGAGATCCTAGCTGTGGGTCAGTCTAATACAAAAGAATTATCAGAAAGCATATACCATCATTTTGGTCAACAGGCGGTGAATCACTCTCAGGATCAGACTCAGCATAACTTTGCACCGTTTTCTTGCGAGTCCTTCGGAGTTCCTGAGAGTCTTCGTCTTCGCTTGGAATGTGACGAGTTCTTTTGCGTGGCAACACCATTAATTCTATGAGAGGAAAAGATGTTGGTGGGGGGTGATAATTAATGAGAATTACAACTCCACAAATGTGAAATCAAGAGAGAACACTTCAGATGATTCTCTCTACCGAAACACCAGTCTAATATCAATCGTAGAAGTTTTTATATTCAATAATGAGTGCCGCTTCTTTCAGGGCCGAAGCTGGTAGAGCGGCTCGCACAAAACGCGCTTTGGGTAATTTTTTCGTTTCGTTTTCGCGAAGTGCCTAGTGGGGAAGCCCGTTGAAGAGGGTATGGACTGTGAGCTGCAAAAGTCTTGACGGAACAGTAGCAGAGCGACACGGAAAACGGCAGGTTTTGTTTGGAAGTTCAAGTACAAGGCAGCGTGGCAAAAAGTAGAAAGAAAAGTATGGAAACCTGAATATGTCGGTCCGCCGTGAAAGCAGTAGCCGTGGTTCTCTTAAGGACTGGACGAAGGAAGTACTGGAATTGATATTTTGATCCGGGGGGGGGTCACCAAAACTGAAATGTTTTTTTGGTTTTTGTTTTTTTGTTTTTTTTAATTTTCCTTTTGGTTTTTCCAGGTGCCGAGTCAAAAACAGATTAACGTGTAAAAGCCACGCGGGAAGATGGTAGCAGAAAAAAAGAATTTGGGGCAAGTTGTCAGTGAAGTAGCAGAATGTTGAATTACCCTAATGATGGTGGTAGTGAAAAGAATAGTGTTTTGGGTTTAGGGTAGTACAACATTGAACGAACAAACCACATAGTAAGGAACTTTGATCTACTGAAAGGCTTCTTCCTTCCTCAACTGTACTCGGACTCACGATGATTGATCTATTCACAATTTTTAGCACGGGTGGTGTTGTGCTCTGGGAAAAATCATTTAAGCCTACTTCTGATCGTATTCCAAATTCTTTGATATCAGACATTTTTATTGAGAATCGCACCAACGATGAAAGTCTGTATCACAAGGATAACTATACCGTGCGGTACTCTGTGGTCAATGAGCTTGGCCTAATTTTTGTGGTAAGTTTGCGTTATTTTATTTGCAATACTCTATTGACATGTTAGTCTGTGTATCAATCTATCCTACAACTGTCCTACGTCGATGAACTGATTGCCAATATTAAAACGATCTTTTTGGCGCTTTTCAAAGACCAACTGTTAGAAAGTAAGGCTAATGGGGATCCGTTTCCTAGAGGATTGGATTTCGAGAGGTTCAACTCCTACTTTGAGCTGCGTCTGAGTGAGCTTGATGGAGCTAATTCTACGATCAAGATATCAGAGACTCCTGAGCTGATTGAGACTACTGTAGATTCCGATGTTTCAACTCCTTTGGATACCCCCAGCAGATCCGAAAATTCCAGTCCAGTGTCTAAAGGTGAGCACAAGAAGACGCGTCGGGGTGGACGAGCCAAGAATAAGCCAACTACCTTACTCGAGGAGGCGAAGAAAAAGGCAGCCAAAAAGCAGCTAAGAAAATGGGGTGCTGACGGTATGGCTGAAGTTGACAACAACGAGGTTTTGGATTATTCAAACGCAAATGATATTGATTCTATACACTCTGTGGAGTCATCGAGCGAGGCTGTCGGTGACTTGAACAATTATGGATCTTCTACCAAGAACGGAGATTTCATGCTGAAGGAGCTTTCCGGCGAACTGACTGCTATTCTGGGGGATAATCAAAGTGCTGACATCACTCCTTCATCTGGAGGAGCTTTTAGCTTTTTACGAAACATTGTTGGAGGCAAGACAATGACTGAAGAGACACTTAAGCAAACGCTGACTGCGATGCAAGATCACTTGATGAAGAAAAACGTTGCTCGGGAGGTTTCAGAGCATCTTTGCAACACAGTTGAAAAGAGCTTGGTTGGTTCCAAGACGCAAAACTGGACATCGGTTGAGACCACTGTGAGGGCTTCAATGACAGAAGCTTTGAGACGAATTCTCACCCCAAACACATCTGCAGACCTTTTGCACGAAATTCATAGCAAGCTTAAAGCCAACATTACGCAAAGTCTCGGGCTGAGTACGGCTACGGCTCCTCGCCCATATGTTATATCGGTAGTAGGAGTTAACGGAGTTGGCAAATCAACAAACTTGTCCAAGATTGCGTTTTGGCTGCTGCAAAATAAGTTCCGGGTACTAATCGCTGCTTGTGATACATTCAGATCTGGTGCGGTTGAACAGTTGAAGGTTCACGTACGTCGGTTGCAGGAACTCACTACCCGTCTTGGTGGGGGTGACGTGCAAATCTTTGACGAAGGTTACGGCAAGGATGCGGCCGTGATTGCGCAGAAAGCAATTGAGTATGGTCAACGCAACAAGTTTGACATTGTATTGATTGATACTGCTGGTCGCCGCCATAATGACGAGCGACTCATGTCATCACTTGAAAAGTTTGGCAAACTGGCTAACCCAGACAAGATTGTAATGGTTGGCGAGGCTTTAGTTGGTACTGACTCTGTGCAGCAAGCGCGTAACTTCAACGCTTCTTTTGGGCCTAATCGCAATCTAGACTTTTTCTTAATTAGCAAGTGTGATACAGTCGGAGACATGATTGGTAGTATGGTCAACATGACGTACTCTACGGGTATTCCAGTTCTTTTTGTGGGCATTGGGCAAACATATACTGATTTACGAACGTTGTCAGTTGACTGGGCTGTCAACCTTCTCATGAGTTGAACTTGGTTTTTTTAAAGTTTTCTGTAGTTTTTGTATTTGTATTTTGTGTCGTTTAGTCCACCAATAATCTCGATTTATTTCTATACACCACCCAAAAATGCTTCGAAATACAAACCTGAGCGGCGTTCGATTAGTAGCCCGCCTGGGGAGGATCCAGAGCCAGTTCCATGGAGTTTCGCGGTCATTTAGCTCATCGCAAAGTCTGTTCCAGTTATATGCTGACAAGCAGGCTCCAATTTGCAGACTTGAGGTGGCGGAACACTTTAACAAACTCAGTTCCACTGAAAAGCTTTATGCTCATCATATGAGCCGAGCATCTCATCATGGTACACGCATTGTGCTACGACAAGTGAGCACTGAAAGCGAGGGTATCTACGATTTGATTTTGGCTATCCATGGTGGTGGCAGCGGGGGTGACGGAGGCAACTGGGATCAATTTTTGAAGGACAGAGTTGTTGAGAGTAGAGAAGAGTTGTATTTGTTCTTGGATTACGCAAGTCAATTTTTGTCTAACTTAGGGAATTACAAATCGTTTGGAGATACTAAGTTTGTTCCTCGAGTGCCTGTTTCAACGTTTAGAAAACTGGCTGTTGCAGTGGATGCGGGTGATTTGTTTGAGAGTGTAAAGGATGCAATTTACAGGACGCAGCCGGAAAATGCGAGCATGTTGGGGTTTCCTGATGCAGGCCATGTTACTGGCTATTATTCTCAAAATGTCACTCAGGCGGAAATAACAGCCATTCAAAAGATCACTACTCAGCATGGGATTCTGCCTGAAAACTCGCGCCTTTTCAAAACAGGCACGAAGACGTTTGAATACCGTGTGGCATCCTCTGAGAGTAAAACGGGTGAAGAGTTTGATCTTGAAAATGGCTTAGGCCGGGTCAAGCTAGTGTATGGCGATCATGCCAAGGAGATGGGCCTAATTGTTGAAGAGCTTGCAAAAGCCAGAACTTTTGCTGCTAATCCAACACAGATGGCCATGTTGGATGCATATGTTGAAGCGTTTCGAACAGGTAGCATTGATGCACACAAGGAATCGCAAAAGTTATGGGTGAAAGATCTCAGTCCCAAGGTTGAAACCAATATTGGGTTTATTGAAACGTACCGAGACCCATCTGGTGTTCGCGGGGAGTGGGAAGGTTTAGTTGCCATGATCAACAAGGAAAGAACTAAAAAGTTTGGTGCGCTAGTGCAAAACGCGCAAAAGTACATTGACCAACTGCCGTGGCCAAAGGAGTTTGAGAAAGATGATTTCACAGCGCCGGACTTTACATCACTTGAAGTGTTGACGTTTGCGGGATCGGGTCTTCCAGCTGGTATCAATATTCCAAACTACGACGATGTCCGGCTGACAGTTGGGTTTAAAAACGTTTCACTTGGAAATGTGTTGTCAGCCAAGGGTAGCAATGAAAAAACGACATTTTTGAGTGAAGAGGATGCGGAAGTTTATGACAAATGGCACAGTCTTGCATTTGAGATGCAAGTTGGGATTCACGAGCTTTTAGGTCATGGCACTGGCAAGTTGCTTTCACAAAATGCTGACGGCAGCTTTAACTTTGACAATGCGCCTGTGAGTCCAGTAACTGGCGAGGCCATTACGACATACTACAAGACGGGAGATACCTGGGGTTCAGTATTTGGCGCGATGGCGGCCAGCTATGAAGAGTGTCGAGCGGAGCTTGTTGCAATGTATTTAGCCACGGAGCGGTCACTTTTGGAGATATTCGGACACGCGGACGGGGAAGAAGCTGATACTGTCATGTATGTTGCATATTTGCAGATGGCGCGGGCAGGTCTTCTTGCGCTTGAATTTTGGGACCCTGCGACGGGCAAATGGGGCCAAGCCCACATGCAAGCGCGGTATTCTATTTTGCAATCATTTTTGCAGGCCAAGTCCGATACGGGGGAACCATTTGTAGATCTTGTTTCCACGAAACCGGATTACTCTGATTTGAGGATAAAACTGAACAAGGCTGAGATTAAGACTACAGGCAAGGAGGCAGTTGGGGAGTATTTGGAAAAGATTCATGTGTTTAAATGTTCGGCAGACTTTGCTCGCGGTAAAGAATTGTATGATAGGATGACGACGGTTGATTCTGTGATGCAAGGGTACCGGGACGTTGTGCTGGCGTCGAAGCTGCCGCGTAAACAGTTTGTTCAAGCGAATACGTGTGTTGGTAGTAACGGAGTTGAGTTGAAGGAGTATGAAGCCAGTACTCGTGGTCTGATTCAAAGTTTTTCAGAGCGCCATGTTTAATGTGACTTGTATAAATGTATTGGTAGACTCATGATTTTGTATATACGTGTATATGTGTAGATAATAGTTGCTTGAATATGACACTTTTTCAATTTTAATATAAATCAAATATAATCTGTAGTCGCAGCAGCGACTCAAGAACAGCTTTAGTTTGTGACATTATCGACCCAATGTTGAAGAGAAGTTTGTGATCCACAAATGTTTAAAGTAGTAATTTGCCTCTTGTATTATTTATGTTTAACTTATATACTTGCTTCCAACGTCACTAATGAGTTACTAATAACTAGCAATATCCTCCGTCATTTCTTCTTCAGCATTAAATTCATCACTTTCATTCATCGATTCAGAGTAAACAGGCTCTTCAATACTCAAATAATGATTAATGGCTCTGTATCTAGCCAGGCAAACTAAAAATCTTAGTAATTGATTAATATATTGTTTCTTTTTCTCTTTTGATTGACAGTGTTCAATATGAATTATCTTACAGCTGTTACAATATTTCTGCAAAAGAGGAGGAGGAGAAGAAGAAGGAAAAAAAAAAAAAGTCAACATATTCCAACCCTAATGATTAAATCATGCTCCAACAAGAACATTTAATTGTACATGGGACGACAAGATATGCTGTTGCATGGGGAAAAATTAAAAGTTTCACTTACAATTCTGGTTGTTTAATCCCCATGGAATACAAGAGTTTTAACCATTATTGATTTTTTATTTAAAATATAATATTGTAACTTGTTAGAGTTGAGTGGTAGCAAAGCAACTATAGGTAAATGGTTTAAACCCAAGTTTTTTCATACAATTTTTATTTATTTATTTATTTTTTGCTCAAAAGAGAAGGATAAAAAATGTTCAAATTGTCTTAGACACTTTGAACGCGCGTGCATTATAGCGGAGGGCGTTGGTTCTTAATGCTTTAATGGATGACTAAAATAAACTTCATTTAACATTTCATGCTCCAAAAGAAAGGAAACCACTGGCATGAATGTCATGAATATATATATATATATAAATCAAATGTGAGGGTTGGAGGGGAAAGGATGTTGTCGTCACTATTCCAAAGATTAATTTTGTCTGCCATGAGTATTACAATGAAATAATATATTAAACTCCTCATTCCTTTTGGAATCTATGCATGTCACCGTGATTAAATGAAATTTATGCCAACAGGTTATTGTTATTGGATTTTATATATATTTTTTTTAAAAAAAAGGAGCGTGTGTGTTTTAGAATCAACAGTAAGAATAACGTGAATAAATGGGCACAGTTGAGATTTGTAACCAGACGCAAGGGACAAATTGTGTCTATGAAAATGTATCGATAAGTTAAAGGAATTTGACTATGGAACAAGAAATACGCGACAGGAACCAATTCTATTAAATGTAGAACGAGAAGGCGTAGCTCACGACATGAAATAAAACAAATGAATAGAAAAGAATGAATTTAATGCGAAACCTTTTTTTTCATGCCGTCTAGCAAATAATTCCAAGAAAAAAAAAATATATATATATATACAAGAGAATGTAAAGGGGAGTTATACATGTGCGTCTTGGTACATGTGGATCCAATGATTCAAAGTTAAATTTCAAGCTTTTTGGTAGTCTTGATTTTTGTAATGTGATTGGAATTTTGGCTGAATCACTCATGTTTTTAACTGAGGGATTATACGTGTAGATGAACAATGTAAACAGGAGAATTCAATCATGAAATACAAGACTTTGTGAGTATCCGAATATTGAAAGTTGAAAAAAATAATAATAGTAATGATAAGACTTTTTTTTTTTTTTTTTTTTTTTTTTTTTTATTTTTTAAGTTTCAGGAAAATGGGGTTAAAAGGGAAAAAAAGAGGTTAATTTTTTAATTTTTTTTTTTTTTTCTTTTTACACATTTTTTTTTTTTTTTTTTTTTATTTTTTATTATTTTTTTTGTATTTTTTTGAATCTTTTTTGTTTTTCCC
>JAKVQY010000359.1:2522-15606 GCA_030463045.1 Geotrichum macrosporum
GTGGTGGACGGTACAGTGAGTTCAGTTGTTGATGGTGCTGTTGTTGCTGGGATTGCTGTTGTTGATGTTGTTGCTGTTGTTGATGTTGTTGTTGTTGTTGCTGTTGTTGCTGTTGTTGCTGCTGCTGCTGCTGCTGTTGTTGTTGTTGTTGTTGTTGTTGTTGTTGTTGCTGTTGAAGCTTTTGCTGATGTAACTGATACTGGTACTGCTGCTGCTGTTGTTGAAGCATCATATGCTGTTGTTGTTGTTGCTGTTGAATTAGCATTTGCTGTTCGTGCAAGTGTTGTGGAGTATAATACATTTGCTGGTTGGTGTAACCTTGGGCTATCCTCTGGTTCGTCAAAACCGCTGTTTGTGAAGGGGTTGGTAACTGCAAAAAAGGTGGCGGAGGAGCCTGTGACTGGGAGACTGGGGTGGCCTGTGGTGGATATCCCCCCGATGCCGTAGAGTGCGAACTCATTTGCCCCACTGGCTGCTTATAAAATGAAGAATACGCGGCAGCTGCCGGAGGAGGTGGTGGAGTTTGTGAATAGTACTGACTTTGCTGCTGCTGCTGCTGCTGCTGTTGTTGTTGTTGCTGCTGCTGCGAGGAGGGCTGCGGTGTTCCCTGGTAAAAGAACCCCGAGGAGTTCGCGCCCTGCTGTGAATACATTTTTTTTCTTGTCTGAAATACTTGAAAGGGTGAGAAAAAAAAGAGAAAAGTGTCAAATTATAGAGGAAGGAGATTGAGCATCCATGAAAGGAGGTCCGTAGGTTCCTAATATACCTTAGGGACCCAGATTTACGCACTTGAAATTAAAGCTTTTTTTTTCTTAGCAGTAGTAGCCTTTTGTCACATATCGGTCAAATGTACAATAATAACCATCCCAGGCGGGCGCCACACGCCAAAGGCCCTCATGGTATATACCAGAAAACTTCAAAGCGACGACCGGGGTTCTCGCGCAAACAGTTTCATCCGTACTTGGGGTATACGTCGAACAGGCCAGCAGCTCCTGTTGTCCCGTCTGATCCAGATCAACCTGTGTCTCACCCGTTAACAGCATGGGGCCTCGAGGGTACTTCAGCTGTTGCCAAAGAAGGAATTACTTCTATTCATATTTACGACTTTGACAATACCCTTTTTATAACTCCTTCAGCCAACTTTGAGCTTTTCACTGGTCCTGCTTTAGATATTATTCAAAACCCGTCCGCCATCCATAACGGCGGTTGGTGGCAAGATACCCGATTTCTTCTGGCAACAGGAAATGGATGGGAAAAAGAGCGTGAAACTGCTTGGGAAGGATGGTGGAACGAAGACGTTGTTGAACTAGTCCGCGACTCTATGGCTGACCCCTCCGTATTAACCATCCTACTAACCGGTCGAAGGCAGCACTTTGGCCCACTTCTATCTGAAATATGTAAATGCAAGGGACTTGTGTTTGATGCGTTAATCCTCCGCAACAATAGGCCGTTCCCCAACACACTGGCGTTCAAAATCAATATCCTTACTGAGCTGCTAGAATACTACACTTCAGTCACAGACTTTAACATCTACGAAGACCGAGCATGGCATTTCAAAGAATTTTCAAAGTTTCTTAAAGAGTATCAACAGGCCATGCGACCCGACTTGAATTACAACGCTGTACTAGTTTCTGGCTTGATCAAGTTCCTGGAGCCGGCCGTAGAGGCTGACCTGGTCAACCAGATTGTTCAAGAACACAATACTGCATACAGTCAGAACGTGCTGACACACCCATTAATACACCGCCTCAATCTAACAGACGTCCACTTATTCACTGGCTACATCATCAAAAGCCAATCCCGCGCAATAATTCTCAATCAGTACCTCAAGTTTCTCCCAGAAGACGCAATTACCCAGGGTGTTTTAAAATACCACGCAAACGCTATTGTAATTCGCCACATGACAGTCTCCAAAAAGGATTCTGCTACCCTGAAATATGGCAAACATTACATGTGGCGGGCGACGCATTTCGGCCATTATAATGATGAGTTGTGGGCACTCAAAGTAGAGCCAGCTAGCAAGTTCAAGTGTCGAGCTGAAATACCATTGGTTATTTTGGCGCAGAGGAAACGCTCCATTAATGGGTCAGCCTCTGCATTTGCTGCCAAAATAACAGAATGGACGGAGCTAGAAAATCAACTGGAATTTGAGACTCAACTAGGCGATTGGTCCGTCAAAAAAATTACGAAAAAGGCATAAATGCCAATGGTGAATACATGGTTTTTCATTTTGCAAGTTTAATAGTTCGTTATAAGTCAGGCTGCGGTTTTTTCATGGGTTGCATTTACTTGAAAAGAAAGAATAAACAAACGAGAGCCTGGAACACAGCCTGTCCCGATATATGACATAAATAGTGAAAGGGAAATATTGTTTGATTAAAATGTATGATTTAAATAAATATGACAGCACAAGGGCTATGCTCCAGAGCTTCCAAACATGGCAGCCCAGTCCTCAAAAACTTTTAGACCTTCTTGCGAAACGCTAGGTCTAATAGTTTTCAGTGATGCAACGAAATCTTCAAACCCAATGGGCCGAATTTGGTCAGTAGGCGTTATCAGTAAAGCTTCTCCAAGCGACCTCAATGGACCCATGGCGGCATCTTTGGCTAGAGCAGTCATGTCTGAACCACTAAACCCATCTGTCATTTTTACTAACTCGTTAAATTGTTCAGGAGTTAATGCATTTTTCTGGCGACTTAAAAGTTTCGCAAGATGGCGTTGACGAGTTTCAGACTCAGGCAAGGGAATATACTGACGGCGAACAAATCGGCGGCGAGCAGCTTCATCAATGACCCAAGGAAGGTTAGTTGCTGCCAACACTAGTACGCGGGTCACGTCTTCATGCTCTTTACCAGCCGCAGCATGCTGGAGTGCGCTCCACTGTACTAAGAATTCAGTTTTAATTCTCCGCGACGTTTCGTGTTCGCCGCTGTCAGACCGCGCGGCCAGCAATGAATCAATTTCGTCCACAAAAATAATTGAAGGGGCTAGTGCTCTTGCCATTAAAAACAATGCGCGTACTAGTTTTTCGGATTCACCTAAAAATTTAGACGTCAGCGAAGAGGCGGAAATAGAAAAAAAAGTTGAGTTTGATTCGGTTGCAACAGCTCTAGCCAGCATCGTCTTTCCCGTTCCAGGTGGCCCAAACAAGAGCATACCTTGTGCTGGCTCGCGCAGTCCACTAAACAAGTCAGGCCGCAAAAAAGGATATACCACCGTTTCTTTAAGAGATGTCTTGGCTTGTTCTAGACCGGCAATATCATCCCAATAAACAGGATCTCCTTTGACAACTACATCATTAAAAATCTGCTCAGTCGCGTGTTCGTCGATGCCTTTAACTTTTTGAACTTTTTTCTTGGCTTGGGCCATCCAGCGCTCGTCTTCATCCAGCTCTTCCTCAACTTTAAGCTTAGTAGCGGATTTATTCACTTCACCACCCACAGTATTGGTGATGACCAGTTTACTTGACTGCTTCATTGTATACGGGACTTTGGTCGAAGTAACTTTTTTCACATTACTGGCAGTTCGGGGTTTTTTTTGAGCTACTCGCACATTTGACGTCTGAGGCTTCTGAGGCTTCACTGATGGTACCGGTTTATTGACAGTCGGTAGATTCTGAGAGGAAACAGAAACGAGCTGTCTTGTTGACAAAGATTTTGCAGTAGGAGTTGATGTTGGCCGAGTTATAGAACTACCTGCGGGTAGGGAGTTAAATTTAGCAGGTGCAGGTTTCGGTGCATATATCTGCGAAGACTTAACATTTGCTGAAGTTGGCTGGGTTTTAGATCTGCTGCTGGGTGGACCTGATGTAGGCCGTTGTTTAGGCTTGGCGTTAATTGCCAATTTATCTATTCCGCTAGAAAGAGATGAATTAATAGTAGAGATATTAGGCGAACTCTTTTTTGAAACATTGACAGCTGCTGCTACTGCATTATTGCGATTTGCATTAGTTGTAGAAGTGCGTTCAGCCGCCCATGCCAAGGTGGCAGCATTCGAAGCAATTTTTCTTTCTTCTTTAAATCTTTTCATAGTACCTTTGCCAGATCGCAGAGTTAGTAGCATAGGCCGAGGTACTTGACTAGCAGTCTGGGGACTGGGGGATCTTGAATTCTGTGATCTCAACGACAAGGTATGAGTATCTGAAGACATAGACGGCGTAGCTTGAGCGACGGATGAAGCAGATTGACTTTTTCTATTCACTTCGGTGACCGACGCAGATCTAGGATAAAATGCCGGAGTGGAATTGGCTAACTCTTGCGAAGAGAGAGACATCTTCGGAGATGACGGTACATTAACCTGAGAAGCCTCTGACGTAAGAGGATCACTTTCAAAAGTTTGTGCTCTAGAAACAAAAAATGGCTGCGAGCGAGATATGAGAGGTTGAGATGGTTGATTAGATAGACTTCCAGAATTTGTTTCCATTGAAGGCCGGCTAACTCGTCTTCTTATCACAGGCGAGCGTACGGACTTTGGTGAATTAGAATTGCGAACTGGTAGCGATGTATTAGAGCCTGGATCAAGCAAGCTTTTATATTCAGAATGGTGTTCCGGGGGTTGCGGAGGAAGAGGCCTTGGTGATTGATTCGATTTAAAAGAATAGGTCGTCGGAGAAAGGTCAAAAAATGGTTCTGAATTCGTAGGCGGTGAAAATTCTAACGAGACTTTTGGAGGAAGCGGTGGAGGGTGAGATTTGTCTGGCTGTCTGGACTGCTGAGGTGATGGCCATGAGGCTGTCGAATTGTAAGCATTTAATATATCGGAAGAGCTAAAATTGGTGTAGCTAGCAGAGTCTTTTTTCTCGTACTGCCCTGAAAATTGGTCTTCTTCAGAGTATAGCGGATAAGAAGAATATGGGTTTGTGTTTGGTCCACCTCTCTCAAGAAAAGAAATTCTATCATAACATTGTCTTTCAATATCCATAATATTGGACATGATTGCTGATTCCTGGCTTGTTTTAGGAGTGTCTGTTATTGTGCTCAGCTGAAGCGCAATGATACGCTTCGTGGTATGCCAGGCTGCAAGTGCTGCAGGCTTATTGTTCTGGGCTTCCAACAGGATTGCTCTTAAAGATGCTTGATAGCACTCTTCGTACGCTTTCTGTAGGTTCTGCAAATTTGATGTCTTTTTGCGAAGAAAGTCCATTTTGACGAGAGTGGGTGCAGTAAGAGCAGGTGAGTAGGGGATGCGAAAGATAGAAAGAATATCTGTGTCGGTCCCATCAATTGTGCAAAAAATATGAACCTTACTTGATGAACAAAAAGACCTCCTAGTGAATTAGTTGTTGGTCAGAAGTAGGTTCAAGGTGGTAAAGTAGAATTAACAAAAAACGTAAAGGTAAACAATAAAACTTAGGTGCAGGCTGATGTTGAACGCTTTTTAAGAACACAAAATGCAGGTCCCCAAGCTGGAAATGCTACATTGCACAACAGCTATAGGAAAGTTCAAGTGAATCTTCATAGTCACAATAGAAAATATGAATACTTTTCTTCGTAGTGCAAAGGATGAAAACTAAATATCGAATTTAATTCTCAGGAACATCCCTCATAGGCAGAACTTTCCTCTTCACAGAATAATCATACGAACTACTCTGATAGAGTTCTATTCTCATAGTTTGTACCTTGTAGAGTCTAGTCACTTTGCCTGTCAAACTTCCCTTACTATTGTCTCCATCATTCCTGTTTACTCCTGCAGCCAAATGCGGTCACAAAAACAGACATTTTAATAAGGACACAGGGTAACTTTAGCAATGCACCCAAATTTTTAACCGCAACTCTCACCACCAAACTCAAAGCTTTTCTCTAACGTTTTACGTTTGAATCGTGAAACTGAACATAAAATAGATTATGAGCACAGTTCGATCCTTGATGCGTCTATCGCAGGGCGCTCTATATGCCTCTCGCAACAGGTCTGCCGCAGTAGCGGCCTCATCTGCTTTACGTTACCCTTCAGTTCGTTTGCAGCAAATTAGTATTCGCACGTCCACTTCTAAACGATTGTACTCTACAGATAAGAAAGAAGAGTCCCGATCATCTCTGCTCTCAGATGATCTTTTGGCAAAGGCTGGTATTGATCCTGCCGATGTTGGCAAATCCGAGGAAGCAAAAAACACTGCGGGAGGCTCCACCTCCCATGAGGGCAATACTACGGAGGAACAGCGCGAGCGTTGGAAGGGCACTGCAAAAAAGACCTCCAACAAAACCACTACTGATATTAAGCGTGAGAAGCGCAGTAACTACTTTTACATTGCTACGTTGGGTTTCTTTATTGGTGGTAGTGTCTACCTTGCTCGGGAGTGGGATGAAGAGGAGCAAAAGAGTCATGCAGATGTCCCTAACGGTATCTCTCCTGGCGCTAGTTGGGCCCGTTTCCAAGCTCGTTTAGGTGACATTTTTGGATATTTTAACGAGCCTGTTTTTGATGAACTGCTTCCCGATCCGCTGCCAGAACCATACGGAAGACCTTTTACGCTTGTTTTGGGATTAGACGATGTTTTGATCCACAGTGAATGGACCCGCCAACATGGATGGAGAACTGCGAAGCGCCCTGGTTTAGATTATTTCTTGGGGTATCTGGCTCAGTACTACGAAATTGTCATTTTTTCATCTAACTACATGGTCCATTCTGAAAAGGTTGTAGGAAAGCTGGATCCTTACCGAAGCTCAATCTCTCATGCCCTGTACCGTGAGGCAACTAGATACAAAGATGGTAAAATTATCAAGGATCTGTCCATGATGAACCGTGATATGGGCAAGGTAATTCTCATTGATTGCAAGCCTGATTCCTACTCCATGCAGCCCGAAAATGCTATTCCTTTGCATCCATGGGAAGGGCAAGCTTCCGACAAAGACTTGGTAAAGCTTATTCCCTTCTTGGAGTGGCTCGCTACGCAGCCCATTAAAGACGTTCGCCCCATCCTCAAGTCTTTTGATGGCACCAATATCCCTGATGAGTACAGCAGACGTGAAGTTATTGCTCGTAAGGCCTTTGAGGAGCAGTGGCATAGTGAGCACTCTGCGAATTCCAATAACTGGGCTTCGGCGTTTTTGGGTATCAAGCCTCCTATTCCTCCCACACCTATGATGCCTCAGGACTATATTCGCCAGGAAGGTCAAAAGGGCTACGAGGCTTACCAAAAGTTTATTCAAGAGAATGGTGAAAAAATGTTAGCTGAAGAAAAAGCTCGTGAGCAAGAAATTCTCAACGACCAAAAGTTCACGCTGAATAAGTTAGTGACTGAAGGACTCCCCAAGCCAGAGGAAATCGCCGCTCTGCAACAACAAAAAGAGGCAGAGAAAGCAGCAGCTGCTGCCGCCACTGCATCTCCTGCAAAATAAAATGCAATGCCATCTATATAAACTCTGTACATAATCCTATGAAACAAATTGTTTTGTAACGAACAAAAGGCTAGCATTGATTTCCAAATTTTTGACTCCTAAATAGCTGCACACGTGATCATTTTTGTGCCTACTGAAATTAAATTATAAAAAAAATCTTTCAGTCTCCTTCTAGAAATTATCAAGAAATAAATATGGCGACTGTGAGGAATACACTTGATTCTCTGCTGAATGCACTTAAATATGTGCCACCGGCTCTTACCAGTGGGTTGATTGCATTTATGACCATTCTTTTTTTTGTCAGTGTTGCTTTTCCCAGTATAAACCAATCCCTGAGTTTACAGTCTAGTTTGTTGACCAAGCTTGAGCGTAAGTAGATAAAGATTCCTACATTTTACAAAATCGCTTCTGCAAATCTAACTGCTCAAAAGTCAACCGGTTAACGTGGTATCCCATGATTCATTTGAACCTGCTTCATTTGGCTCTTAACGTTTGGACTTTGATACCCATGCTCAGCAAATTTGAACTTAGCAATGGTACCGTCAGAACTGGAATCGTGCTAAATGGTACGTGTGAGATGCCTTAACTCTTTTAATCAATTAACTTTAAAAATAGTTCTTGCGACTGTTACTGGACTTACATACGCCGTTATTAGTCTCATCTTTTTTCCGACTTCTGCTGTTTTGGGTTCTAGGTATATTTCTTCCGTTTGAACATTTTAGCAGCGAGAGCTAACTGCTTTATTCCAGCGCGTGGGTATTTTCTTTCATGGGATATTTTGCTTATTTGGAACAACTGAAATCTCCTACTACTTATTTGTTAGTTCACTTGATTTTTTACTGAAAGTGCTTATTCTAACTTTGAATCCTTCAGATCGCCAAGCCTAATGATTCCAACATGGACCATGCCCTTTATTGTTTTGGTCATTACGGCTATTATTATTCCCGGATCAAGTTTGTTAGGTCATCTTCTTGGACTTAGTGCTGGTTTCCTCATGGCTATGGGACGTCTTAAATTCATGATTGAACCTCCCTCAAAAATTGTTTTATGGATTGAATCCAAGTTGGCGTTTCCAATTTCACTTATCCCTTCTCAGATTAAATATATCAAGGAAATTGACGCCATTGAGATTCGTAAAAACCCTGCTATTAACGCAACTGAGTCGGGATCTGCATCGGCGTTACCAATACACGAAATTGTTTCCCCTACTCCTGTCTTGGCTTCGCCTTTCAGTGGATCAGGAAATGTTTTGGGGTCTGTTCCGGGTTCCTCAGGTGAAAGCGCCAAATGACCGGCAAAGTGACTATAAGGATAGAGGTGCCTTAGAGGACATGAAAAAAAAAAAACCTCAACAATTAATGAATGCGATGACTTCGCACTGAAAATTAAGGAATTTCTATAAAAAATTATTAGTCTACGTCAAGTTTTTAGCTTTTTTTTATTTTATTTAGTATAGAAGAATTCCTCGACGTTTGGATTCCATAATTAGTAGAGAGCTCCAGCCTCTAAAAGTTTCTAAGGGTACACATCTTTCGCCCTTCTTGGGTCGCCTCATCCTTCCTCCCGCAATGGGCACGGGAATAAATCCTACAACTTTGAAAAACATGTTCTCGTCCGTAATGACTCCAACGTTTCGGACGCCGACATAGTCAGGTAACATTGTTGGGTCCACGTTATTAGTACATGCTGAGACATAACTGTCGTCATCGCTGTCGTAATCAATCTCTAGTTTGAGTCCTGTTGAAGAAACGAAGTTTTGCGAGAACGGCCTTAACAAGAGATACTCAGTGATGGGAGACTGATTATTCAGTTGATGAGTGACAATTTGGAGATAATTCATAACTTTTGATTTATGAAAGGGGGTTTCGAATGCAGCCGGATTGAAATTGTAGCCAATGTCTGCTTTCTTTTTAGTAATGATTTTATTTCTTCTCGTAACGTCAATGGGTCCTCCGTGCTGATGGTGTGAGAGGTTTGATGCTATTAGTGCTTTTAGTGCAGAAGGTTGAGCCGACGGTATGAACGGCTGATTGGCCTGGTGTACACTATTATAAGTGAAAGAATCTTGTAGAATAGATGAAGACAGACTATATCCAGTTGGAATGCCTGAATATGCAAAAGTTGAAGTAGGTTGAGGGATTCCAAAGTATGGATAATTGGGTTTTCTTTGATTTTGTTGATTTGGATTAGTAGTAGGCTGTGGAATATAACTTTGATAATTAAATGGCATGCGTTGAGTTTGCAAAAAGCTTTTAGATTGTTCTCGCAATGGAGGAGATTGATTTAATGCAATTTTAGATGGTCCTGGAGAAGGTCTCGAATGAGGTTGAAATGTCACTCTCTTTGCGGAATTTGACAACTCCCTTATATCTGGATTCAAAACAGGCCTTGGTAATAAATCCCCATGAATATCTGGGTGATTCTGATAGGAAGGATATAGAGGTTTTTGGAATTGAACAGGAGCTGTGCGAACAGAGCTGTAATTATGAGGATTTCTTTGAAATGCAAACGAGTAGTTTGAATTTGGAAGTTGTAGATATTGCATCTTGTATTTATATAAGTATATATCTTTCAAAACTGAGAGTTAAAGTTTCAAATCGTCTTCAACCAAGAGAATTGTGTTCAGAGCAAGACTGCAAATTATTCGGTAAACAGGAATTGAGCTTGTAAGTTTGAAAAATTCACTCTTGTCTGGTTTCGTCAATATTTGGAGGTTGAAAAGCAAGGGAGTTCCCAGCTATGCGACATAAAGACAACAGGGGGAAGCAGGATGGAAAGGGAAAGAAAAAGAAGAAAAAAGATAAATCCACAGGCAACGTTGGACTGGTATTTATACCCTGCAACCGTCACGGAATGAAAATAATCTCTAATATTGAACATCTTCTCAACTGCTTGATTGAGTAGCCGTGCAGATTATTTTGCACCATGAATTGAATATCATGTGACGGAATCTTGTACGGCTGTAGGTATCTGCATGGACGCACCAGCTTGGAGTGGAGACTTTGGACTGAGTGTAGTGTGGCAAATGTAACCAATTGCGGAGTTTCCTTCAAAAAATTTTAGACAGTGTTGTTGGTGGTAGCCATGATGCACAGTCTGGATCTCGCTGATACATGTAAGCCCATGTCAACAAATTGTGTAGGAAAATAAAAGTATTGAAATTAAAGATGAACCAAGGTGAAAAAACAGAAGGAAACCAGGTCTCGGAGGTATTTTGGATATTTTGCACAATGTGGACCCAGCTGAGCCCAAAAGCAAAGATGGGTTTATTCTGCGAGATTCAAAATGGGTTTAAACAGTTGAATGTTGCAATTGGTAGCATGGAATCTCAATGCGAAACATTCGACCAGGTACCGTATTTTGGCTATTAATGATGATAATATAGTAGAAGGGTTGTTCGTTATACCAGATCAATGAGGTCAATGGCCATATATGCGACACTGAAACCTTCTTGCTGATTCTCAGTTTCAATTGTTAACGAATTTATAAATCCAACTATTGTTCCAAAAGAAAAAGGCGAGGAGAGCCAAAGAGACATACAAACCAATTCCACATTACCGTTCTCTAATTAGTAGCAAAAAGTTACAAGGGCTCCAATATGTCAATGAGCAACATGCCATTAGTAGACAAATAACCAGGCACATTTAGTCTGGTAGCAATCATATTTATTTTGTGCTAACTCATGAGAAAAGTACTTTCTTACAATCTGGAACTAGACGCTATACAGCCGTAGAGACTCAAAATTCCAATATTGTAGAGTCAAAAATTTTTATATTCATCATTGTTAAGGAAACTCCCTATTAAGACCACACGCTCTTTAATTATATCCTATCTGGCTTACTCCTGATGTTTTCAAAATTTTTTTTGTAAATTTGGGACGAAGCCAAGGGCAGAGATGCCTAGTCTCATACAGTGATTCAAACATAACTTGAGATTCCAAATTAAAATTGGAGACTTCAAAAAGATGACACTCCATTTCTCCAACCTTGTTGAAAATCACCGCTGTCATTTAGAACTGAGTTACCAACTTCACTTAATATTAATAGTTCGCAATATGCACAAGCTGATGTAACTTTGATTCGAACCCCCTCACAATATGTACTTGAAATTTTCAATCATGCTCAACTTCATAGAAAAGATTAGAAATAATTAAAAGGAATCTGCATTGTTGTTGATCTAAGATAAATTTAACTGTGAAAGTCATATTAAATATACTATTTTTTGGAACATACCACTGAAGTTTTCTGTTCAACAAAAACAATTAGCCTACGATTATTAATACACCTAGCATATATATGAATTTCCATTTGAGAAACCGGTAGATTTTACGTGAATTAGATATTTTATAATAATACGAGTCTAAATATGTTACTTGTGAAGTTAAGACTCATGGCTTTAAAGCAGAGCGCCAATAAACTCAATATTTTGTAGTCGGAAGCGAAAAAAAAACCAGAGATCCAATGTCACAACAATTTCCAATACTTCATGTCTTGCACTCTTTTAGATTGGGTTTCTTAAAATGCAGTTTTACTTTTCAGACCCTCTTAATACTTGGAAAAATGAGCGACGAGTGGGAAAAAGACATGGGAAGAGATAATTGTTTGCTGAATAATTCAGGCAATAACAAGGAGATAGAGAATGTGTCTTTTCTCAAATATCGAGTCGTCAATGTGGCTTTAAATACTATACGTGTAACCTTTAAACTTAATAAAAAATTTATTTTTTAAAAGGACTCAGAACAGCTTTACTTCAAAAAGAGGTTTGATACTCTACAACAGAATCCATTTTTCTTCTGCTACGTGGAGTTTTCCTGAGACTGGCTATTGCATAGATATGATTCACAAAATGCATAACTAATGAAATGGACAGGTACGAAAAAGCCTCTTCCTAAATTAGGATATGTAAGATTCAATATGAGGAAAAGCGTCGTACGGAATATTAACATTATGAGGGAAAACGTTAGCACAGTATTAGGAAGCGCATTTGCATATTTGTATTATTATTTACGTTATATTGAACATTTGTCGGCATTGAGGAAATGTTCTAGTTATTTACAATGTGGGGGTTTTTGAGAGCATCATTACTGATATTGAGTTTGTTTTCTCTAATTTATTAAATATTCTGTTTGTGCGGCAAAGTCCTGTTATCTAGGACAAATTTTACGTGAAAGTACATTTGAACAAGCTCGTGTGTCAACAAGTTTTACCAAGAGGTTATTCAAAGACGTTTGTTTTTCTTTGAATTTTTCTTTTATTTATCTTTTAGCGCCTTTGTTAAGAAAGCGGACTTCTAAACAACTGTTTTGTTTGATGAGTTGGGGTTATTAGTAGTACTCTAGATCTGAAAATAATAATAATATAACATCTTTTCAAATTTAATATATAGCAAATGTGGTCTATAAGTCACAATGGCAACTTATACTTTGAGGGAAGAGTTATTCTTCACCTCACTATTAAAATTTCAACTATTTATTACACGCTCATCTCTTTTCATATCTTCTTCCCATTCACCACTCATTTTTCTAAACAACCTATATAATTCAAATTTAAGATGTTTATTAGTTTATTTCATATTAAAAATGCGCGTGGTGTGGAAATACCACAAAAGTAACATGCTACATTTGCTAAAAATAATTTACTACATGAGGTACTACTAAACAAATTACAGTAAAAAAAGCAAAAATACTTCAAGAATGTTATTGCGAAAAGAATTAACGACACCAGCAGGACTCGAACCTGCGCGGGAAAATC